>CM040483.1:3107358-3124224 GCA_022758105.1 Pangasianodon gigas
CTCTCTCTCTCTCTCTCTCTCTCTCTCTCTGTCTGTCTCAGCTAGGTTTTAAGTTATCTGTCAGTGTCTCACTGCTGTTACTGCCTCAGCAGTGTGGATGAAACACACTTGCGTTTGTGAACTCTAGATAAGAAATGCATTATTGGAATACCAGAGCAACATCTCCTCTAAAGTGGCACACTTCAAGAAAGGGCTTAGACCGAAACGTGGCATCGCGCTGAGAGAACCGAACGCTCTGAAAGATTATTGTTTTTTTTTTTTTCTCTCTTTTTTCCCCCCAAATAAGCTCTGGTGCTAAAAATCCCATGGTGCTTTGGGATCTTGGTTTTGCAGAAGTTTTATATTACGAGTATCTTTATGCACAGATGTGTATCGTGTGGTTAAATATTTCAACTTGCGGTCAGTGTAACCTGTATGAAGAACTTCATCACTCACTTCACGTATTCGTTTATAGCCGTTTTCACGTTGCCTTCATCAGGGAGGGCGATACGACGATATGACTTTGATATCTCAGTATGTTAACAACACGATTCCCGGTTCTGACTTTCAGGTATGATCATGTGTCTGTGCTTTTCTAACTTGCTGAAACACTTATTGGTTAAATACTTTCCAGCATATTGGAGTTGGACTCCACTGGACTCCATTCTGATTGGTCAGGAAGTGTTGATTCATTTTCTATAACAGCAGCTCCGACAGTAGCGCAGCTAAAAAAAAATAAAAATAAATCACAGGTTTATATTACCACGCTCGTTCGGATACGGTATTGTTTCTATAGTAACAGCTCATTCACAGGGATTTGTACACCGGACGCTCCACATTTATGGAAGGAGTCTCCAGTGTCAGAGGTAAAGTTGTGAGTTTTTTACAAACTCGTTGCGGTTTCTCAGAAACATGACAAGCTTTTTTTTAAAAAATTTTTTTATTACCTTCGAGAGAGAAAGAGATTGGTGAGTGAACGACAGTTTATAGCTGCTATAACGTAAGAACAGGAAAAAGAACAGATAAAACATAAGACGTCTTTTTCTTTAATCAGTCCAAATTGTATTTCTTGTCAAATTGCTGCGGTGTCAGAGGAATAAAACACTTCAGGGCATGCTTCATTGATTATTTTCCGATAACAGCATGACGCCGAGTGTTCACGTCACCCAGCCCCAGCTTTCCGTAACGCATTTAAACCAGGATCGAGCTGCAAGCTTGCTGAGACTCTTCCAGCCTGAAGTGCTAGTAGGAATGTAGAAGTAATGGGCTTAAAGCAGCACGCTGCACTTTACACACCGCTTCGTCGTTAAGAGCCCGATGGATTAAAGTTTATTGGTGTGCGGAAGCTCGGGTCGGTCCTGCAGCCTGAGTCTAGTTAGCGTGCTCTCTCTGCCTATCAGAATAACCGCTTCTGATGAAAACCTCCTGTTTCCATTGCAGCTTTCAGGCGTTTCGATTAGCTGCCAGTTACAAATTCATCAGAACACAGCAGCCTGTGTGCGTGTGTGTGTGTGTGTGTGTGTGTATCGAAATCTGCCAAATATAACAATGTTTGTATGGAAAGTTTACTGATGAATTGATCATCTTGGCTGTCGTCCAAGTGAGGAATAAATAGCACATACAGTGATTTGACACACAGCGATGGGGGAAAAAAAGCTGAATTTGAGGTAATGATGTGTGGAGATACACACAGAAACACCAGCACTCCAGCTGTGTGTGTGTGTGTGTGTGTGTGTGTGTGTGTGTGTGTGTGTGTGTGTGTGTGTTGCGCTCTGGGCTCGGTTCAGCCGCGTTTGATCTTAAAGTGGCCAAAGATCGAGTTCCTCTTTTGTTGATGCGAGTGTGAATGTGGTTCACCTCTATTTGGCAACAAAGGTGTCATTATACCTCGTCGTTTTGCCTGAGGACATAGTGTGTGGATTTAATTTATTAAAAAACAAAGAGCAAAGTGAGCACTGAGAGAGAGAGAGAGAGAGAGAGAGAGAGAGAGAGAGAGAGAGAGAGAGAATCAGGGCCGTACCTGTCACATTCTCCTTTGTACTCTTGCCTTCACCTTGAGTTAAAAAAAAAAAGCAAGGGGGAAATATCACGTTTTGCCGCGCTTTCAGGACGAGTAAATACAAGTAAAGCAGCAGCTGGATGGTTTGTGCGCTCGCTAGCTCCAGCTCCAGGCTAAATCCGTTCCACTGGCTGCTTTAAAAAAAAAAAAAAAAAAAAGGAAAGACAAAGCACTAAACAAAGATATATTGTGCATCATTATTGAGATTTGGACAACGATCCACCGGTTTAAAAATAACACACACTGCATCGTATTTTTGGTGCCACTGGCAACCATTTTAGCAGCAGACTGAATCCGCGCCTGTTATAGTCTCGTAAACAGCGTAATCCCGCAGACACGTGGAGTTCACCCCGTCACATCACAATACTTTTGCGATATCACGATGTATAATTTAGCTAATGAGCTGTCAGCAAACCCGTAGCTCTGCGTTAAAGCTGTAAAACTTACGATCTGTTACTCTGAGGTTGATGATAGTTTTATTTAATACATAAAAAAACTAAATTGTAACATTGGAAAGGAGGGAAAAAGAAAGAAAGGAGAAGAAATCTGTAAAAGAAATGTACAAGTTTAAGGATCGAGTTAAAAAGATTACGTTAACTGTTTCCATTCAATTGTAAAACATTTTTAAAAATATTTAAAAATACCAACTATATCTCAGAAAAGTGTATCGTGACATAATTTATCACGATATCGATATTATATCGTCATATCGCCCAGCTCTAAACGATAGCACTCGACTTCTTTATTATTCTTTATTTAGCACACACACTTTCACGTGGATATAATATACGTTTAAAAATGATTTAAGGTACATTAATGGAGCTGCATTTCTAGATAAAGGGACAGCAGGTGTAAGTTTGATGGTATCACTCAAGGACAAGGAAAAGTACAGTTTACTGTCTTTATTTTTCCTGAGAGGCTTAAATCTCAAATTTTCCTAATCCAGTTTTAAGAATAATCTCAATAAATAAGAGCATTTTATACAAAGTCACTGCTCGTTTTTTTCTCTTGAGTTTAGTGGAGATGGTAGCTGAAGCGGAGTGTGTACTCGGAGTGTGTACTCGTCCCCGGGGAGCCTCAGGGAGCCGGTTTCAGGACGCTGCAATTAAGCTAATTAAACACACCGCGGCCCCGTCAGAGACACAGCGCAGCATCTGGCTCTTTCATGTGGAACGGGATTCATGGGTCAGGGAAGCCGCGGTCGCCACTCAGCGCTCGTCACTCAGCGCTCGTCACTTGCTGATCAGAGAGATCAAACACGATCGAACACAAACTGGCCACCGCTTCACTTTGTTTTATTTATTCCAGACAGACCGTCTGTAGCTTTACTGCGTGTTTGGGATATGGCCAGGTGACTCTCTGTTATTCAGCCTGTTGTAAAGAATTGAATCTAATTAAAAGGATTAACGCTGTCGCACTAGGCAGGTTTCCGACGTTAACATTTCCAGTATGGCTGATGGAAAAGATTTCTGTAAATATAAACCTTTTCATTTAGTTTTAGTGGATCTGTTTGTAGCGATCCATGAAACGTTCTGTGTTTTTTACAGAAAAAAACTTGCGTACTTAGATCCTTGCGTACGTGCACTTGATCATTTGTTTACTAATGTGCATTCATACTTACGTATTTTCCTACCTGCATACTTGCATACTTGGTTACTGACATATTTGGGTGCTTGCGTGCTTGCCTACTTGTGTATTTATGTACATATGTGCTTGCATACTTAGGTCCCTGCCTACTTGTGTGCTTGCCTACTTACACACTTGTGTAGTTACGTATTTGCCTGGTTGCTTAATTACATACTTATGTACTTGCCTACTTACATACTTATGTACTTGCTTACTTACATACTTATGCACTTGTCTAATTACATACTTGTGTGCTTGCCTAATTAAATAGTAGCGAACTTGCATGCTTGCCTAATTCCATACTTGTGAATTTAATTTCTCGTGCACTTATGTCCTTACATACGCTGCTTGCCTACTTAGTACTTGACTGCTTGCGTACTTGTGTGAAAGCTGATTACGATATGTTTACGATACGTTTACGATATTATTGTGCTGTGGATTTTCCACATTTCTTCCATCTATACTTTATCCACTATGATCATACATGTTTATTAACACACTTTACACCACAGTGTTGTTGAGTTCTCCACTCTGATTGGTCAGAAGGTGTTGATTAGTTTTCTGTAACAGCAGCTCTGACAGTAGTGTGGCTTTATTTCAATGCGCTCGTTCTGATACGTTATCGTCTCTATGGCAACAGCTCATTCACAGAGACGAAGTGGAAGCACAGCGGGAAGGAACCGAAACGAGACGAGCGGCGTCTCTACACGTGTTTCTGGACGTGTTGTTTGGAGATGAAGTTAGTAAAATACAATTCTATCGAGGTTTTAAAGTTTAGTGTGTGTGGGTGTGTGTGGGTGTGTGTGGGTGTGTGTGGGTGTGTGTGGGTGTGGGTGGGTGTGGGTGTGTGTGTCCGCGTGCACTGTTGTGATACCGATTTGACAGCGTCGCTCAGAAGAGTTCAGCGGCGTGCTGTCTCCGTCCCACCATCCTCTACCACACTCCTGTCATCTGTGTCTCTCTCTCTCTCTCTCTCTCCATCTCTTTCTCTCTCTCTCTCTCTATTTCTCTCGCACTCTCTGTGTCTCTATCTGTCTGTCTCACTGTCAGTCTGTCTCTCGTTCTTTCTATTTTTTTCTGCCTCTCTCTGTGTGACTCTTGTCTCTCGCTCTCTTTCTCTGTCTGCCTTTTTCTCTCTCTCTGTTTCTCTCTCTCTGACTCTCTTCTTGTCTCTCCATCTCTCTTTCTCTCTGTCTGTCAGTCTCTCTCTCTTACTCTTTCTTGCTCTCTCTCTCTTTTTGCTCTTTTTGTCTCTGTATCTCTCTCTCTCTCTCTGTGTGTGTGTGTGTGTGTGTGTGTGTGTGTGTGTGTGTTTGTGGTGGACTGTACTGAGATGTGTGTTTTGAACACTACCTCCTGAGCCTCAGGCTAGAAAACAAGCCATATTTTCCCATCAAACGGGGGACGGGCCGAATCGACACACCAACTTCTCCCTTGTCTTTTATCCCTCCCTCTTTCCCTCCCTCTCTCTCCCTCTCTCTCTCTCTCTTTCCAAAACACGTTGCACAACAGCGCTGCAAACGTACACAATGGCTAAGCCATCGGAAAGCTCCTCCGGCGTTTCCAGCTTAAGAACTGAAATCAGATCAGCCTTTAACAGTATTTAGGAGTTTCTCCTTAATCTCAGAGTTGTTTTAGTGGAGGAGAGAACGGAGCGGGCGTCTGGCAGCGCTGCAGAGCGTCTCCGCGAAAGCCCGTGCGTTTGCTCACGCCATCAGTTTCAGTGCAGCGTCCACTGGAGCAAGGTTTTAGAGGTACACTCAGATCTTCTGCTTTTCAGCTCTTCAGCTCTTCAGCATACGCGTTGTTCCTCTGTGGGAATGTGCTGGCTCGATCACACACACACTGCCAACCTGTCAGCACACACACACTGCGTCTGTAAAAATGCAGACAAGCAAGCTCATGTCTAATGTTACTGACAAACCTGTACGCCCTTATACAGGATCTTTAAGAAGTCATGAGCGATAAGATTGTTCTCGGTGTTAAATATAGAATTCAAGCATTTCACCATTTTTCCAGCACAGACTCTACTTTCACAATAAAATATCATCGTGAATCATTTAAGGCATCATAAAGCTGTTTTCTGTTTGAATACACAAGTCATAACAACTGCGTTTTAGCCGTTCTTTTTATTTTTTAACCTGTTGCTACGGCGATATCGGAGACCGATATGATTGCAAGGAATTATTTTTTACAAAAATATGAAGCCCAGGGTTTTTGGTCTCTCTCTCTCTATTTTTCTGTATGAAGTTATTCATTTTATAATAAACAGAGAAACAATCGGCTCAGCTGTCTGCCCTCTTCCACATACATCAGCTCATGAATGTCCATGGTTGGCTAGTGTCCATGTGACACAGAGAAAGAGAGAGAGAGAGAGAGAGAGAGAGAGTATGCCCCTCCCACCCAGAGAACACAGCCAATTTCACTCTCTTGGACTCCTTGTGGCATCATCGGGATTCGAACTCCGGACAATAAAGCGACCACTTTTGTCTTACCGCATGCATTTATATCCGAAGCTCTCGTGCACGTATCCACAAGCGTCTCTTAACAACGTCAGGCCACTTGTTCGGGTCAGACTGAGAACGGTTCACCTACAAGTGATGGTTTTTACCACCACATACTGAGTTCAATTCTGGTCTCATTTTGAATTTGCTGTTTATGGAAAAGTCCCAGTTGTCCAGATGCCTTCACTGCAAAACAGTGTTTACACAAAGTCTTGGCAAATTAATTAAACGAAATATAAGAGGACGTGTTTCACGGCGTGGGCTCCGTGGTCGATCCGCTTAGTTTCGTCTTAGTCCTGCAGTTTGTTTCGCAGTCATGCTCAGTTTTCTGATACGCTGAAGCTGTGCGTCAGTTAGGCGCACTGTCAGCAGTGTTGTAATCTTGGAAATTCAGTTTCAGTTCAGTTCTAACAGACTTCTAGGAACACCAGTCACGTTTACCATAAAATGAAAAGCTTGCTGGTATATTACTCCGTTTCTCAGTCAGTGACTCTCCTTCCTTTTCCTCTGAAATGCTTTCTCAGTGTGTTATTGCTGCACTTGAAGCTGTGTTCTGCAATCGTAGTGGCGGCTTCCACAGAAACAGGTTTATGGTTGTTTACTTGTGTGATGTATGTTCCCACAAGAAAGCCCTAAATGGTCAGAATTTTATGAAATTAAAATACCTTAAGGATGTAATTAAGGTTCCTGTTGTTGAACCGTCTCTCGCACACCCCGTTATGCTGAAATTTTAAAGTGGCTGGAGGATGGGTTCAGTTAAGCCTGGATTATACCTGCTTTATAATTACATGTGAACAAAATGGCTGCCGCACGTATCCTGCAGTCGTTCTGAGCTTTGAGTAATGCCAGTGTAAATAGTTGGGGCAGTATAGCAGTGTGTGTCCACAAACAACTAAACTTAACAAACTAGGATTTCATCTCAAATCACATACTTATGTACCAACACTAACTGTTTTTTTTTCTCCTATTACATTTTAAAAACCTCTCTCAGCCTTCAAACCTACCGAATGGTCTGTCTTGCATACCAGTTTTCTTTATTTTCTTTTGAACGTAAGATCGATTTTTGATTTGAGATGCAGATAATGACAACAGTCACAACGACGGTGTTTAACATCACTGTGCATGAAATAGCTAAACCTTTTACACAATCTTGATAAACAGGGATGTTTTGGCTCTGACCGTGCCATCTAGTGGATATCGCTTTAAGGTTTCCTAAGATGTATGCAAATTACACACAGGAGATCGTGAACAATATCGTTCATATTATGCACACAAAGTCATAAGTCTTATATAAACCAGAGACCATGCAGAATTCCGAGGCCTGTTGAGTAACACTGTAAGCAGCGCTACATATTTAAGAAGAATGAGCAGAGCGTGCTGTATAGCTACAGCAGCGAGGTGCGTGACGTTTAAACATAGCAACCTCCCAAATTAAAACAAGTGTTTTTCTTTTACTGCTTGTTGCATTTATGCAACAGTGAATAGTGGATGCAGCAGAATATCTTTGCACATGGCCTCGATGCATGCAGTACTTTGTGCTTTTGTTACTTTAGATCTTAAATCTGATTCTGTGATATTGCCGCTCTCGGGCTTATCTGGTGGTTTGGAGTTTGGAGTTGAGGCCGCAGTGCAGCAGGCAGGAATGCGTTGGTGTGTTTTGACTCTGGCGCTGTGTGTGGTTTGGCACGTGGCTGGCCAGAGGACGAGGACCAGCCGCACCTGCCTGTGCCAGTCTCACCCGTACCAGCCTCCCGGGCTCTCTTATTAATCCACATCGCTGCCCATGAAGTAGCCACAAAGGTTACAGGCCGTGGAGACTCTGGAGTGAAGCGAAGCCGTGGTGGTGGGCGTGGTTAACGTCCCGTACCCGAGCCAAACGAACTGCACCGCTGACGTCTGCGAGGTCTGATCAGATCAGCCAGCAGTGTGGCTTTGTGCAGTTTAAGCACTGTGTAAGGATTTCAGCTCTGCTCAGCGGTTGAGTGCATCGTGTGCAAAACAAACTTTTGTTCTACTGCAGAGGTTGGTGTAAAATCCTGAAACTTTTTTTCCCCCTGAATCTGCATTTGGCTCTGTGCCTCCATGGCATGCTATACTGAGTGCTTCTCTTTCCCTGTTGCTAAGAGACACGTGTTAAATGAACGTTTCACACAGCCACGGCACGGGCTGCCTTTTCCACCAATGGGCGCTCTCCTCCACGGCGCCGTCACATGACTTGGCTGCCATTTGTCTTTTGCTTGGCCTCAAGGTGGGGAGTAATACTCCTAGCAGCTGCTGCAAGCATTTCCGCTACAGCGCTCGCTCTCTCTCTCTCTCTCGCTCTCTCTCTCTCTCACTAACACACACACTCACACCCACACACACACACTCCCTCCATAACTCAAAGGCTTTGTGCGCTCTTTAATTCATGATTTAACTTGAAATGATTTTATTATCATTAGAAAATCCTGCATGCATTAGGAGATTTGTCTAGCTAGCTGAACTCTGTGTGTAGTTTCGGCTTTACGTTGTGTGTGGACTCATTGAGCTAAAATCTGTTGTTCTGTCAATCTGTTCAAGGCATTTAAAAAAAAAAATTCAGATAGCTTTAAAAAGCAGAATACGTAGGAACCGTGTTGCTTACTTATTACACTGCGTTCACACCCTCAAGCGACTGTTTGTTTTCACAGAGCCGCCATTTCAGCGACAAGCAACATTCAGACTGAGGTTTCCTCAATTCCAAGCAAATCATTTATGACTTAGCAAAGCGACAGACGCAGAACGATTGCTTCGGATTATTCCTCAGACCCATCCTATGGCTTGTTTTTTCTGAAGTTTTTTCAGTTCCCCACTCACACCTCACTTTAGTTCCTACCTGCACTTAATTAAACTTCTTTTATCCTGTCAGATGTCTGTAGAGACGTTATGAAGGAAAGTGAAGCTTGGAAGGAAGGAACGGAGATCGTCGGTGCCACTGGTGAGTGTTCGTAGTTAGCTCGCTTTGCTGATTTGCCAACGAAGTTGAGCACATAACAACCAAAAATGTATATAAACCAATTCTCTTGCTGGTTTTGTAGCGCCAGAGCCAAACTGTACACATTAAATGTATTTGGAATAAGGGGAAACTTTTCATTTTTAGCCAAACAAACGCTGGAATTTAAGGTTTTAAGGAAAAAATTACAGCTAGTGTATCACCTCTTCGTGTTCACGTTAATATTCAACTGTGGCGTCCTTTTGCAGTGTTGTGCTTCTTAACACTCGCACAGCTTCAGAGTTTCTGCTCAGACCTGGAAGTGCTCTGGCAGAGGTCGTATCCATGACTCTGCGGCCAACAAACACACTTCGCCGTGCCAGTCACGCGGGGAAAGGAATCTGATCATGGGGCAGATGCAGCGGGAGCCTTGCAGGATCTCCGAGTCGAGAGTCAGAAAATATCCCAGAAACGGCTGTTTTTGGACGCCGCGCTCGCTCTCTCCACCCAACCACATACTCCTGCTTCATACCTCCCATCATTCCTCACTGCTTTTACTCCGTTCCACCACCCCGCGAGCAGCTTTTACTGGTTTCCAGCGCTCTAATTGGTCTTTACACGGTTGTCCAGCGTGTAACCACATCCAGCACCCTGCAGCACTGCTGCGGTCGGCTCTTACACCGTTCCGCATCGTTTTACACGCTTTCTCTGGTCATGCAAACCTGCCTGTGTGATAACAGTGCTGTTTATTTATTTGTTCTTTATTCTTTCCACCTGACGTGTCCTGCGACACAGCAGCAAACAGCTGCAAATTGTTTGAATTCTCATCGTCTAGAGCTCACAGTTTGGCTTTTTCGGATTTCCTGAATAAGAGAAAATAAACACGCACGACTGGACAGGTGTGGACAAATTGTAAATTTTGCCCCTCCCCTATTAGCCTAAGCTAAAAGGACAAGCTAATGATGCGTGTTAATACAGATTGTGGATGATAAGCGAGAACTTTGAACTCTTGAGACTTTTTATCTTCTCCTGAATATCTTTATCTTCTGGTGATGAAACATCATGTTTTTACTAACGTTTCGTTGTTCTCACATTGCACGTAGAAACATTGTAGTGATTAGCGTGATGATGATCCCTCGATGGTGTGCTTCAGTGCGAGCCGACTGCGTGTCGTATGAGCGTTAGAGTTTTGTAGAACAGCGATTGTGCTGCACTGTACTACATCTTCTGTAGTTGAGTCCCTTCATATTCCCGATTCTGGAAATATTTTCATGCTAATTAATATTTCTGGTAGGGCTGGGCGACATGATGTGGATATCGTGATAAATTATGTTACTATACGCTTTTCTGAGATATCGTGGATTTTTTATTAATTAAAATTTTCTTTAAATAAATACAAGCTGAATGCAAGTAGCTGATTTGATAAGAAAACGTTGTGGTCAATCTTTAAAATTTTAAAATGTTATGTTTTATAGTTTTTTTTCCTCCTCCTTTTCAGTGCAAATGTATTTTTTAAAATTTATTTTTATACTGAAAAATATTTTTTTCAGACATTAAATATGTCTGTTGTGTCAGGCACACGGGCTAGTCATTTATCCATTCCTGGAAAAGCTATCTGTGTTTTGATAACCAAGTTTAAATATATGTCTCCAAATGTTTATCGTATAAACCTCCCAGTTGAAAATCTTTTCTACAAGCAGCCTTTTTTTGTGGGTGAATCACGCGCTGACTCAGCAGTCTGCCTTTTCTCTGAGTGACTTTAAAGATATTATTGATGATTCTCCAGCAGAAGAAAGCGAGGTGATGTGCGCTGAGCGTTCAGCTCGTCTCAGAGCAGAGTACTGCGCAGTGTAGCCGTGTTTTCGGCGCTAACGTTAAGTTCAGTTTCTCCGCCAAAACCTGTAATTGTTGTTTTGGTTCTGTCTCAGAAGGGCTTTGTGTGTAATTATATTTAATTCGCTTTTGATTAAGACATTTCCTATAACTGTAATTTTTCTCTGCGCAAATCCACGTCATTAATTTTTCTTATTTTGATTTCGCGTCTCGAAGGCGAAAGCGAGCCGTTGTTTAGGCTTGTTGTCATGGTTACGTTCCAGCGTGGGTTATGTTGTATCAAGAGTCCCGAAAATGACGGCACAGCTGGGCGTCAAGGAGACCTTTTTTTTCTTTTAAATGTGATATAATTTAAAACATTTAATAATGCTAAAATAATAATGTAATAAAATCCAATAGCTGCGAATAATAAAGCAGAAGGTTTTTAGGGGTTTTAAGTTTTTTTTTTTACTTTTTCTTACACCATGAATTTCAGGGAATTGAAATACCTATGTCTGTATCTGTTTAGTGTTACATTAGTCGGATTTAAACCCGAAGTGGGCGTGGCCTAAACCAGCCACGCCCCTCCGCTGTTGGAATGCCAGCGTGGTGTGTCTGACAGTTCTTCAAACTCAGCTACATCACTCCAATTCTTCAGATCTTAAATAGTGATGTGTGCAGGACTGTTTAAAAAAACATCCTACTTATGCAAGTATTATTTTTGTTCGTACCTGCCTGCGATATTTTCTAAAGATTTTAGTCCCCAAAATATAAACAAACATAGCCGAATAGCCGAAATCAAACCATGCAGTTACGAAGGATGAATGAATGAACGCTGTAAATACATCGCATGGCATCCAACGTTCATGTTAATAAACAAGGTCTTCCTTTGTCCCTCAAGCTTCATATTAAACAGCGTTAAAGATCAGCAGAGTCCTGATACACACCTCCACTCTCAGCTTCTTATTCATATCTGTCTTTGTATTCGTTTAGAACTTGTTATCTGTTCATTCTGAATAACGTAATTGTGTTCGGTTACATTGTCTTATCACAAGACGGACCAACTCGTGCACTTTACTCTTCCACTTAAAAGTCTCATGAGACTTTAACCACTACAGAAGGGTGGGTGTGTGTGTGTGTGTGTGTGTGTGTGTGTAAGTAATGGAGCATTTCTGAAAATCTTGCTCAACCAAGCGTGCGTGGAATGCCAGAGAATCGTCCCACTTAAGCGCCGCAGTCGCTCCAGGCCCTTTTTCCCTTCTCGTGTTTGCTTCCTCACATGTTTAGACTCGACGGAACTTCAGCAGAACGTTTATCAGAATCAGGAACCGCGCTTCAGGAGCCTTGGTCAGGACACGGAACGACAAATCTCACATCTTGGATTAATCGTCGACTCGTTTCCCGCACGCAGCAGTTTGAGTAGTAGCGCTCAGACGTTTTGAGATGGGTCAGTGCCGCTGGGTTGCTGACTTATCAGTTTCAGATGAAGTGCGTTCCTGACTCAGGACAGATCTACACTCGCTTGTTTAACTCAGAGCCGGGGGTTGTATTTCAGCACGCACCACATGAGCGGTATGTTGTGTTTAAAGAAAGAAAAAGAAAAAGAAAAAAAGAAAAAAAACGGTGGGTTATAAACAGTCGTCCTTATATATCTTGTATCACAGAGCTGTTGAGTTCTCGATTCTGATTGGTTGGAAGATGTTGATTAATTTTCTATAACAGCAGCTCTGACAATAGTTACAGGTTTACGTTTTAATACAGCATCGTTTCTATAGTAACAGCGCCTTCACAGGGACTTGTGTAGTGGACGCTCCATGTACACGTATCAAAAATGTGTGTAGTCGCCGTTACGGCGAAGTTTTCTGTGCCAAGATGTTGGTTTAACATTTAAGGTTTCCTGATGACAACAACTGTCATTTCTATAGTAACAACAACAACTGTCGTTCCTTTGGTAACAACAACAACTGTCGTATCTATAGTAACAACAACTGTTGTGTCTATAGTAACCACAATAATTGTCATTTCTATAGTAACAGCTGCTTTTTCTATAGTAACAACTATCATTTCTGTAGTAACAGCAACTGTAGTTTCTATAGTAACAACTGCCATTTCTATAGTAACCACAACAACTGTCGTTTCTATAGTAACAACTGTCCTTTCTATAGTAACAACTGCCATTTCTATAGTAACCACAACATCTCTTTTTTCTATAGGAACCAAAACAACTGTCCTTTCTATAGTAACAGCTGCTTTTTCTATAGTATCAACTATCATTTCTGTAGTAACAGCAACTGTAGTTTCTATAGTAACAACTGCCATTTCTATAGTAACTACTGTCCTTTCTATAGTAACAACTGCCATTTCTAGAGTAACCACGACAACTGCCATTTCTATAGTAACCACAACTGTCCTTTCTATAGTAACCACAACAACTGCCATTTCTATAGTAACCACAACAACTGCCATTTCTATAGTAACCACAACAACTGCCATTTCTATAGTAACCACAACAACTGCCATTTCTATAGTAACCACAACTGTCCTTTCTATAGTAACCACAACAACTGCCATTTCTATAGTAACCACAACAACTGCCATTTCTATAGTAACCACAACAACTGCCATTTCTATAGTAACCACAACAACTGCCATTTCTATAGTAACCACAACAACTGCCATTTCTATAGTAACCACAACAACTGCCATTTCTATAGTAACCACAACAACTGCCATTTCTATAGTAACCACAACTGTCCTTTCTATAGTAACAACTGTTGTGTCTATAGTAACCACAACAATTGTCGTTTCTATAGTAACAGCTGCTTTTTCTATAGTATCAACTATCATTTCTGTAGTAACAGCAACTGTAGTTTCTATAGTAACAACACCACAGTGACTATGTCTATGGCTAGTAATAAACAAATGAAAATGGCGAAAAAAAAACCATATCATTGATGTTTTCTGTGAGGACACGTTTATTTAACGTTTATGGAAGGAGTCTCCAGTGTCAGGAAGTTTTCAGGACAGCGAAGTTTACGCTTCATTGTTTCTCTGTCTTCAATTAACAAAAATGATCATCGTTGTCAGATTGCTGTCGTATAAGAGGAATAAAACACTTCAGGATGTGCTGTAACAGGAACATAATCATGTTCCAGGTGCTTAGTGTATTGTCACTGATTATAGTCCCATAACTGCACAACCCCGAGTGTTTTATTTCTCTTATATAAACATCTAAGCAGCACACTGAGCTACTTCGCTTGTGTGTACTGTAGAGATAATGCTATGTTGAAATACAGAGCAGAGTTTGAGGCTCTCAGGCACGCTGTGTGTGTGTGTGTGCCAGTGCGAGCTGGATCAGAGCCCGTCGTCTCATGCAGTAATATCTTCTTTATGAGTGCTCTGGCAGCTCGGTTGCGCGAATGCCCTCGTGCTGTTCAGCTTCTTTTTTTCACTCGGTAATTCCGCTAACGTGGACCAGATGCATCCTGTTGACTGTGCACTCGGATTTATTTATTTAGCAGCAATGCTGCTGTTTGCAAGACTCCAGTGGAGGTGTGTGTGTGTGCGCGTGTGTGTGCGTGTATAAAAGCAGCTCTGTACAGTTATTAATAGTTACTGTGTAGAGCATTGTTGTGTGTTTATATTTTCATGACTTGCTCTGAGGGTTTGGGAGAAAGTAAGTGATCTAGACTCCTTTCCACTGTCTCTGCCTTTCTCTCTGTGTGTGTGTGTGTGTGACTAACATTTCCAAATATGCTTAAACAAGTTATAGGCAAGATATACATAGCAGCATTTATCACTGAGTTGATGATAATGATGATGATGATGATTTTCTGAGAGTATTTCTGAATTTTATGATAAATTTACTTTCATGTAAGTTACAGGAAATTGCCTGCTGCTGAATGCTGAGCTCAGCAACACTGTCCACACACAGGGTCAACTAAAGTTCATATATTTTCAACCACAGCCAAAAGGAGAGCAGTAGGTGTGTCCTGTAGTTTCTTCCGTCTTTAGCAAAACTTCTACACGTCTACAAGGAACCAGGAGAAAGACTTTTAGAAGTCGCAGCTTAACCGGTTGCAAAATAAATAAATAAGATCATTTTTTGCAGTGTTTTTGTAACATTGCGTAACCTGACTAATGATATTTTCTTGATGTACCTAAAACCACAAATATTCTGTAAACATGACTGATTATTTTCCTCTAATGCTTCTTAGACCACAGCAATTTACCAACCGTTCATTTCTGAAGTAATTAAATAACGACACGTCATACGTGGTGGAACGTCCACGAACATGTTATCACTTACGTTATAGCAGCTATAAACAGTCCTTTTTTTCCTCTCGTCAAGTTAATAAACCCAAAAAAACATAGCTCGTCATGTTATCAAGAAATCGCAGAAACGTAAAACTTAGTTACAGCTTTACCTCTGACTGTTACACAGCACTGACACTGGAGACTCCTTCACAGATCAGAGGTTACACATCCGTTAATGCGAAACATCCACTGTACACGTCAGCGTGGACGAGCTGTTACCATAGAAACGATAACGTGTAATATAAACCTGCGACTGCTGTTATAGAAAATGAAGCACAACTAGGTTTCTGCATCGTACTTTTTTTTTCGTGCTGTTGCAATTTAAAAGGGTCTGTGTGTGTGTGTGTTTGTGTTAATATCCAGCCTCATAACTTATGCTGATCATATAGCTCTTCATACACACACATACACAACCAAACACCCACATCAACACACCCTTTAACCATTTACAGATAGAAATCACAGATGCATGTACACACACGCAATCAAGACCAAAAACACCAAGCGACTCAAAGAAAGGACGAATTCCTGTGTGACTCAGCTGCGTCCGGCGTGTTCCTGTGACAGAGCCTGCACCGTAAAAGCATTTACAGGCTGTAAGTGAAGCTGCTCGGGAGCTCGTTTTACGCCACGCATTACGCCACTTTCTTCAGCAGACACTCTGAAGTCCAGCCAGCCGTCTCCTCGACACACCACTGTGGCTTTATTTGCGGTCAGAGATGTTTTGGCAGCATGCAGTGCCTCATCTCGCACGAGGTATCGTGCCTCAGACGAGTCACCTCGCCCTGGTCAGCTTGACGGGGCCCTGAAGTGTTCACGGGGTTAAGGACCTGTTAGCGTTACGCTTAATGGTTGCTGCTTGCTTCCATTTTGTGCTAGCATTTTGTACTTCGGTTAAAAAAAAAACAAAAAAAACCCCCAAAAACTCAAATCCAATTGACGTGAAAGTAGATCTTATTATTTTTGCTCGGTGATGTGACCGCAGACGTGACCTCATCTAAATTTAGCTGTTTTCTTCAAAAATAAAATGCTTTGCCTCATATGTATATGCCTCAAAGACAAACGTACTCCAGCGTATTTCACCCCGATCTTTATAGAGCATGTCTGAAGTGTGTAGAGGACTCGCTGTTTAATCACACATGCTCCACAGATTGAGATTAAATGGAAAAAAAAAAAAAAAGGCTGAAAAAAGTCATTTAAAGTACGCACGTTGTTTTTCTGCGCTATTTACATCGTTGTTTTCCCCATAAAAACACTCTTCTGGTGGCTCTGCCAGAAAATTCCAGCCTGTCAAGAACTCGATGAACAGGCTGTGTGCACACACTGTTTGCCAAATAATTTTTCACTCAGTCAGCACGGTCAGGCCGAATCCTGCACAGCTGCCCGAGAGCCCTCGCTCTCTGGATCAGGATTTTTAATAAGCAGATGGTAAAGTCGCTGCAGGGAAGCCAATCCGCTAAGCAGGAATCAATACTCCGCCTAGATTTTCCACTGAATACACTGATTCCCTGTATCACTGACTCCCTAATTCACTGAATACACTGATTCCCTGTATCACTGACTCCCTAATTCACTGAATACACTGATTCCCTGTATCACTGACTCCCTAATTCACTGAA
>CM040483.1:3128568-3141068 GCA_022758105.1 Pangasianodon gigas
GTGTGTGTGTGTGTGTGTGTGTGTATGGGGGTTGGTAGGTGCTTGCTAAATGAGGCTCCAGGCCTCCATAAGTCTAAAGTAAATGTGCTGGCTGTGTAGAGACATCTGATCCTGCAGATCCTGTTCGGCTTCCATACACAGACACACACACAGTTCCTATACCGTGTCGCACTCTGTGTTTGGCTAAAACTCTGCTGCCATTAAACCAACAATATTTTATCCTTTACTCATGTTCTCTAAGCTGTGCCAGCATCTCATTTGTCTAACATGCAGAAAAGGTTGAGATTGTCTGTAGTCTTGTTTTTCACATTTCCTGTGAGAGTCGCTTGAGTTTTATGACAGTTTCCACATGTTGCAGTATGTTCTGTAGGTAGCTACCTTAAGCGTAACGCTGCGTTCGAAAACTCTTAAGTCCGAATTTCCGATTAGGACAAACCAAAGAAAACACCTCCTCAAATCAGAATTTCCTCAGAAAGTCGTCTCAACTCTGACGTCAACTCAACATAGCTAGTCACAGCATCAGCAGTAAACAAAGTAGCACCTCTTACCTTTACATGAGTTATACTGCATATACAAGTATTAGCTTTAGATCAATCAACATACAGATGTATTAGATTAGACATATTATAACTATTATAACTATACAGTTCACTGTTTTGAGGAGGAAAATGTTCATCACTCAGCACAGTTAGCTGGCTAGATTGTTGCTAACGAAAGACGGACATGGAGGCATCCATGGTTTTTTTTTTCTTCTTTTTTTTCTGGTGTCATTTCCGACTTCCGAATTCCCACTTCCCAGCATAAAAGAAGGCACTCTACTGTAAGTTCCTGTTCCTGTGCCACTGTAGCGAATAGAGAGAGTGTAAGGACACTTTCACACCTATTAGTTTGTTTAGAGTCAGCGTGAATTTGATCCTTTTGGTTTGTTTTTGCTGTTTGGTTAATCAAAACTGTAATCAGAACAGTGTCGGACGAGCAGCATGTAGAGCTGAAAACATCCTCGATCAAAACCGTTTCATTCATTGGTCAGAAATACAGTGCTGGAAAAACGTAAACGTTTACCAACCCGAAACAAAACAACAAAAAACATGCCGCGTTTGATTCATTTCCCTGAATCGAGTCGATTCAGAATCACTTTGTCACTGCAGTCGAGTTCACTCAGAAGCGAGAGCACCTCTCACTCAGACGCTTCAGACCTGCCTGAAGAACCGCACCGAGGTGGAGAACACACCAGGGTTCTGTCAAAATGGACTAAACTGTAACTCCATTTCTAAAAGCATTTCTGATTCGCCCTGAACTTCATGCACCTTCTGCTGTCACCACCCCACACCTTTACTCCCAAGCCGGGTTTAGTGAACTTGTCTTCACTGCCGTCTGTACACCTGACCAGACACGTCAGGACTAAATATTTCCACAACGGATTAGACGATGAGTTCTCTGAGCCATTAGTTGACTAATCATTTATAACGACCGTCCGTCTGGCTCATAGCTGCGATCTCCTGACACCGCTCCGACAGGTTTCTTATAGCGACGCATTATTATACCAAAACGTCTTTTTAATTTAACAAAGAAACCCATACCATCTGTGATATGGGGAAGATTTTTGGAAGGAGTCTCCAGTGTCAGTGCTTTATAACATGACAAAGCTGCTGTAAAAGTGCTGCTGGTGAGGGAAGGACTGTTTATATCCGCTGTGATGTAAGTGGCTACAGGATTGCGTAACTATAAACGGACAGAAAGAATGACGTTGTTCTTTGTCAAGTAAAAATTTGGATTCGTGGACAATTTGCTGCAGTATAAGAGGAATAAAGCTGTTCTAGGAATGTGCTGTTCTAGGAGAAGAACGACAGGAAGGAGCTTTTGTGTGTGTGTGTGTGTGTGAGAGACACTCTCTTATCTGTTGTGTGTGTGTGAGTGTTATTTCCAGTCAGTTGAATATGACAGTTAGTGATACACATGCTTCTGATTGCGATAAGGAAGAGCTTTCTCTCTCTCTTTCTCTCTCTCTCTCCCTCTCTCCTCCTCTCCTTCCCTCCCCCTGTGCTTCTTATCTGTAATCTCCTGCCGATTGTGCTGGCTGAGTTCTGCTCCGACTGCTGGTGTGCAGACTGTGTGTGTGTGTAGTGTGTGTAATGTGTATCAGGGGACGTTTCTGTTTGACAGGAAACAGCCCGCCGCTAACACACAGTAGCAGGAGCAGCTCAGTTAACAGCTGGCAGAAAAGTGCGAATTTTTTTTTTTTTTTTTTTTCCCTCCCCTCTTCTCTCCCGTTTTGGTTTTAGCACAGGGTCAGGAAATCATGCTAGTCGAGATCCAGGAAGTGGTGCAGATTTAGAGTGAGGAAATGACGTGAAAGCCACTCGCGTGTTTCACTGAGACACCTACAGGATGGAAGAGTCTGTACAGGTCATGTAGGGACTGCTGCAGTGTCTGGTTCTGTACCGAAGGTTCCACCTGGATGACTGCATAAGCTCAGCACCACCCTGAACCGTGCCACACACCCTGCTAAATTATATTAGGCTTATGAGATCATCTGCAGCATGCCATCGTCCTGTCTTGGCTCCCTTACGATCGCTCGAGGCTTTGGAGGAGTGTACGTAGCGAGTCGGCTGTAGCTGCTAGTCGCTAGCATTAGAGTTTAATCCGTGTTTTGGATTACATGCTCGCTCGCAAAAATGTCATCGTGGAGCCAGTATTATGAATCGAATCAGATTGTGAAGCCAGTATTGTGAATTAAATTGAATCGTGAATCCAGTATTGTGAATTAAATCGAGTCGTGAGCGAAGTGTATCGGTTACACCCTTATGACACTGTATACACAACACTGAATTAAAAAACAAAAGAATTAAACTCTTTTCATTGATAAAGCAGTATTTCAACCTTTAGGAAATGGGATAACTTTACCCAAAAAAAGATAAAACCGATTTTGTATTAAGTGCAAGAAAATTCTAATTTGTAATATGTAATATTGGGCCAATGTCGTGATATTCAAGTACACAGTTTTTTCATGTTGCGTCTACTGACGAAATTTTAAAACCCTTCATTAGTAAGTCTTTTGTTGTTGTTTTTGTTGTTGTTTTTTTACTTGCTGTTAGTATAGAAATGAAACTGTATTAGAACGAGTTTCACTATTGTCAGAACTGATGTTATAGGAAACTAATCAACAGCTTCTGACCAATCAGATTTGAGAATTCAGCAGTTGGTTCAAGGAGCAGAGAATACAGAGCTGTTTAACTGAACTGGTACAGGAAGTCCCGCCTCCTCACTTTTTAAACAAATTGGAAGTCTGTTTTATCAAGCTTGTGCTGGTTGAGAGAAACAATATTGTTTAAAAATACAGTGTGTGTGTGTGTGTGTGTGTGTGAGTGATCCATTATAGCGGTTTTAATATGTGACTATTGGCACTGATGCTGCTGGTTTCCATTATAAATCTATTGGTGCTGTTAATCCTGTCACGGTTTGGGAGCCGTGTGAAGTGCGAGTCTCTGATATTTTGTGAGTTTCTGCTAAACGACTTTAAAAACTGTGTGTGTGTGTGTGTCTGAGTGCATTGGGATAAACTACAGGGAAACTGTTACTCCTGCGAGAAAGAGGAATGGTGTGTGAGATGTGGAGGCGCTGCATTTTTAGAGTTAATGTAATAAAAATAACACGAGCTACGTGCGTGTGTTTTATGTGTACGGAAATGTGATGTTGAAGATAACTCACGTGTTATTTCTCCCCCCCCGTCTCTCTCTCTCTCTCTCTCTCTCTCTCTCTCTCTCTCTCTCTAGAACAAAAGATGCTGTGATAGAGCGAGTGTGTGTGCATGAGTGTGTGCGCTGAGGTCCACCCCGCTCCGTCCTGCCAGTCCCCGAATGGCACAGGGAAATCAGCAGATTGACACTCAGATTCTGCAACAACTGCGTCAGAAGTTTCCAGAAGTGCCAGAGGGCGTGGTCTCTCAGTGTGTCATACAGGTGGGCGGGGCAGTGGACAGGAGGGAGGTGGTGCCGGGGGGCATCTTTCAGAAATAATGAGGAATTGATACATTTTTGGGAATATCTCATTCCCTCACTATCTCTCTCTCTCTCTCTGTCTCTCCCTCTGTCTGTGTGTCTCTTTCTCTCTATCTTTCTGTCTCGCTCTGTCTGTCCCTTTTTCTCTCACTCTGTCTCTCTGTCTGTCTCTATCTGACTGTCTCTCTCTCTGTTACTCCCTGTCTCTGTCTCTGTTTCTATTTTGTTGTCTGTCTCGCTCTGTCTCTCTTTCTCTCTCTCTCGCCATCTGTCTCTGTCTCTCTGTCTCTCTCTCTCAGAATAAGAACAACTTGGCAGCGTGTTGTGAGTACCTGACCCAGGTGAGTCCCGGCTTCCTGTACAGCGAGGGCAGCCCGAGTGTGACGGACCTGCGCAATCACATGACCCAGCTCAACGTGGGCGTGTCACAGAATACCCATGGTGCCGTGCAGCATGAGCCAGTGAGGATGAACGGCAGCAGGACTCTCTCGCACAGCCTGAGTGACGGGCCCGTCAACGGTCCCCCGACTCCAGCCTCTGACTTCTACCAGGCAGAGTCTCAGTCACACACACACACTCACACACACGCACCCGCCGCCTTCTGCGTAATGGAGCAGGCGCGAAAGCCACAGCCACCGCAGCACCTTGGCCTGTACCAGCTCGGTGTCAAAGGTCAGGGCTCGGCCACATCCCTGGCCGCCACACCCCGTTTTAACCCTATCACGGTGACGCTGGCCCCCAACGCCGGTCGAAACACGCCCACCTCGCTGCACATCCACGGCGGGCCTCAGGCTGGCCCCAACAGCCCCAACTCCATCTACATCCGGCCCTACGTCACCCAGATCTCACACCCAGGCGGCCCGCACCACCAGACCTCGCACGTTTACATGCCCATCAGTTCTCCTACCAACCCGCAGCCCCCCTCGGCCTTTCAGGCTCCGTCCGCCGCAGCCTCTCAGGCCTCTTCCTCGTCCTCCTCGTCGTCATCCTCATCAGTGCCTTCATCTTTACCGGCGATGGCGGCGGCCCCCTCGCTCGCGTCCTCCTTCAGCCAGTTCAACATCCAGAACATCTCCACAGGGCCCAGAAAGAACCAGATCGAGATCAAGCTCGAGTCTCCGCAGAGGGTGGGCGGAGCTGCCGCTGCTGCCGCCACGGCAACGCTGATGTGCTCCGCCTCTGCTCCTCGACCAGCCTCGGCTTCTGGGTCGTCGTCCTGCCCGTCACCTTCCTCCTCTTCCTCCACTCCGCTCTCCATCGAGGGGGCGGGGCTTAGCCGAAGCCAGCCCACTGTCTACATCGCTGCCTCTCCTCCTGCCGCTGCTGCCACGACGACGCCGTCAGATGAGTGCGCGCTGATCCCTCCATCCGGTCGCTCGCAGCCTAAATTCTACATTTCCGCTAACGCGTCTTCGGATGAGAGCGGCACTCGGAACCCGCCCACAGTCTACATATCGGCCAACCCATCTCTTCCTGGCGTGACGGGAGGGCGGAGCCTAGGTGGCCAAGTCAGCATGGGGCCCGCCTACATCCATCACCACCCGCCCAAATCCCGCAGCTCGGTGGGGGCTGGAGGCGTAGCTACATCGCCGCGCGTGGTGGTGACGCAGCCCAACACCAAATACACCTTCAAGATCACGGTGTCACCGAACAAGCCGCCGGCCGTGTCCCCCGGGGTGGTGTCGCCCACCTTCGAGCCCACCAACATGCTCAGCGTGCCCGCCGATCAGCACTACCCCGAGCCTGAGGCCATCAGCCTGCCTGAGCCGCTCTCGCCCAACCGAGACCTGAGAGCCACAGAGAGCCGTCGGCCCAGCATGGGCTCTGACGACGCCGCATACACACAAGGTGAGTGTGTGTGTGCGTGTCTGTGAGTGTGTGTGTGTATCATGACTGACTGGGGATATGAGTGGATTTTTGTGATGAAAATCTGCCTTTGGCACCTCTCTCTCTCTCTCTCTTTCACTCTACAGTGTTGGAGTACATTTTCTCTCTGCAGCACCTCCGAGCTGTTTGGGGCGGAGTTTGTCTTTTTGATTGACAGCTGAGCTCTGATTGCCGTACCAGAGCTAACGCTGTACAAGTGACTCAGTTCCCCTCCATTTGCTCTGGCGGTTAATGTGCACATCAGTGTGGTTAGGAAGTCTGATGGAGGAAGCGGAAGAAACTAAATGTTCCCATGCTTTCATTGTCCATTTTTTAAAATTTTTTCTTTTCTTTACTGTAATCTGAAAGTGAGAGGAGGAAATTTTCTCCGCTGCCCCCGAGGCCTGCTACACACCAGCCTGGTACATGTTTTTACACAGTAGTATTAAAATGGGTTTTTTTTATTATTATTTTCCGCTCAGCACTGCCAAGTGGATGGTGTGTGTGTGTGTGTGTGTGTGTTATTTCTGAATGTGAATTTCCGTACTGTTGACACTGGGCTGGGTTTTGGATAAACCGTGTACACTCACACACTCATTAAAACCCTCTCAGAATCCCAGCTTTGTTATCTTTGCGTGTGTGTGTGTGTGTGTGCGCGCTCAGTAGAGTGCTCGTTTGAGGGGAGAGTAAAAGTGATTTTTTGAGGTGTGTGTTTGTGGATGTGTGTAAAATGTGCAACAGCAGGGCAGTGTTTGCCTTATATGGATTTTTGCCCTGATGACGCGTGAGTCATTGACCGAGAGCTCTGCGTGTGTGTGTGTGTGTGTGTGTGTGTGTGTGTGTGTGTGTGTGTGTTTTTCCGTGTACATGGGTGCACCTACTTTGAGTCGATGTCTGCTTGTGTGAATTGCTTTATGGTGGTTAATGTGTAACGTGTGTGTTTCTCAGTGGAGGAGTGTCCCAGCCCTTTATCATGTGTGTTTTATGATTTCTGATTATATATCTTGGTGAGGGACAAATATAGGAATATCTGACAGTTTTGACCTTGTGAGGACAATTGGCCGGTCCCCAAGAGGAACTGCCTTTATTTTCCCTCCTTTTCCCTTTTTCTAATTCTCAATTTTATTTACTTACTTAATTACCAACTACATGATTTACGTAATTACTTAAATACATACATGCTTGCATACTTATTTACATACAGAGTTATTTAATTACTTCCCTATTTATTTACATACTTTTTTATTTACTTAGTTACATACTTATTTAGTTGTTTACTTACTTACACACTTTAATTATTAGTAAATAACTAAATAAGTGTGTAAGTAATTAAGTAAACAACTTGAGTATGAAATTAAGTAGTAACTAATACTAATTTACCACTGAGTGTAAAACTATGCATAATTAATTTCATATTTATTATTTACAACATATGCTCAGCATGTTCACTCTGTCACTCTACGCATTTTCTACGCATCAGTGAGCCTTAGGAGTCCATGACCCTGACGCCGGTTCACCGGTTGTCCTTCCTTGGACCCCTTTAGGCAGGTACTAACCACTGCATACTGGGAACACTCCACAAGACCTGCTGTTTTGGAGATTCTCTGACCCCGTCGTCTAGCCATCACAATTTGGCCCTTGTCACAGTCACTCAGATCCTTACGCTTGCCCATTTTTCCTGCTTCCAACACTTCAACTGCGAGAACTGACTGTTCACTTGCTGCCTAATGTATCCCACCCCTTGACAGGTGCCACTGTAACGAGATAATCAATCTTATTCACTTCACCTGTCAGTGGTTTTAATGTTAGGGCTGATCAGTGTGTGTATATATAAAACACTTCCTTCTGGTTACTGAGGTGAAGTTTAAGGAAGCAGTAATACTTATTATCACAAGGACAATAAGAGGTCATGGTGTGTTTGTGTGTGTGTGTGTGCACACTGAGAGATTCAGCATGACTCATGATGCTACATGTCCTGTTGTAGGAAGTGGAGTGTTGTTTGTTTGTCTCCTTTAACACTAAAACACGTCCGGCGCTGGGGCAGTAAATATCGAGCGGTTCCTGTTAGCACTCAGTGAGCGTTATTAGCGCTTTCAGGAGCAGTGAACAGTACGTCTCTTCCCTTCAGCGCTCAATAAATCCCAACTTAGATACATATCGATCATTTAATTTTTTTTTTAAACTCCATCAGCAACATCCTCTGGTGATTTCTGCAGTGTTTATTCTGTTACGAACCTTCCAGCACAGTGAGATGGTCATTAGTTTTACATTAGAAATATTTATAAATGTTATTTATAGATCTGTTTGGTGTATTACAGTTTGGATTAAACCCATTCAGTTTAAGTGACCAGACAGAATGACTAAGAACTGTAACTGCTCAGTAATAAACATCATAACTCTAATGAGAGATCAGCAGGACAGGATAAGATGAAACCATGATTATAAGTTTATTTTACAGTTTTGCAGGGATTCTTTTCAGGCTGCAATTAAAATTGAGAGTGGAGAACTGAATAAACGTCAAACTATTGCAGACAGTTGTTTGGATTTGTCACTTTATGATCATCTCTAAGTTCTGTAAATCTCTTAACCAGTCCCGTGTTGTGTCTGTGGAGCTCAACATCTTCCTGCCTTCCCGACTTTTCCAGTTTAATCCTGACCAGAAAAGGAAGCTTTCTTTCCACTCTTAAATATTCCGACATGTAATGTTGTCACGATCGTGAGTCGTGAACGTGTGAGTCGTGAACCCGTGCCTCGAAACGTGGCTCTCAGCTCTCTGCCAGCCGAGAGCCACACAGGGAGTGCAGCCAAACTGACGGAGTGATGGATTTCAGAGATGATGAGTGAAGACAGGAAGATGGAGAGCGCTGATAAATGGAGGAGTGGTTCAGAACGGTGACTCTGAGAACAGAGAAAGTGTTAGGGTTCTTTCATGTGTGCAGTGTTTAGTCAGTGTTCGAACGGAACCATGGTGTGTTCTTTGGCTCTGTGTTGTTCTTTAGGCAGAACACAGCGAGAGCCTGAATCGACTCTGAGTCAACTCTGAATCAACTCTGAATTGATTTGAATGCAGGAAGTGAATTTTGGGCTGCAGCATTTTGCTGTGGATGAGAAAGTGTGTGTTTGTGTGTGTGTGTGTGTGTGAGAGACTGTTTCTGCTGTACACCAGGAATGTACATCTAATACACTGTATGTGTGTTGTAGCATTGTTGGTGCATCAGAAGGCACGCATGGAACGTCTGTGTCACGAGCTCAAGCTGAAAAAGAAGAACCTGGAGAAACTCAAAGAGGAGGTGAACGAAATGGAGAACGACCTCACGAGGAGACGACTGCAGAGGTCCAACTCGGTGTCTCAGATACCGTCTGTGAGTCTCACACGTTGATATAAACCATGTGATTTGCAGCTGCACTATTGGCAGAGCTGCGCCTATAGAAAATTAATCAACACCTCCTGACCAATCAGAGCCCTGAACTCAAGGAACATGAAATAAAAAGGCATTTTTGAATTTCAGTAAATCTGAGACCTGGATTTTATAATCAGTAACAATAAATCAACTACTCAGTTTCAGCATCTGACTGTGTGTGTGTGTGTGTGTGTGTGTGTGTGTGTCCAGCTTGATGAGATGCAGCAGCTGAGGTGTAAGAACAGGTTACTGCAGATCGACATCGACTGTTTAACTAAAGAGATCGACCTCCTTCAGGCGCGTGGTGAGTCTCTCTCTCACACACACACACTTTGTTATACACTCTCACACACTCTCACACCATCAGACACACACCCCGTTATACACACTCGTTCACACTCTCACAATGTTATTCACACATACACACACACAGAGTCACCATTACGCACACGCACACACACGCACACCTCGTTATATACACACACACCCCTACACATCGTTTTATACACACACACACACATACACACACACACACACACACAGTTTTGTACCAGAGCTTTGATGCTAATGCAGCTAACATGTAATGGGAACGTTGTGTACACTGCGTGTCTAAATCATCTCACACACACACACACAAATTCTTTAGCTCAGAAGTACCATTTGAACAACTGTCATTGATCACTTCTTTCTTTCTTTCTTTCTTTTGAGAATTTCATGTAGAGAAAACACAACTCTGTGGCATTGAATAAATTGGCTCTAAACTAACTTTAATCCAACTCTAACCCGATTCTTTTACAGCTCTAATCTGACTCTTCACTGGCTCTAGTCCAGCTCTAACCTGACACAAACCTGACTCTAACCTGACTCTAACCCGACTCTAATCCTCTAAGCTGGACTAGAGTGGGTTTAGAGTCGGGTTAGAAACCCCTAAACCCCTAAACCCCTACACCTCTCCGCTTCATAATGTACAGACTGGAGTTTGTGTGAGTCCAGCTGCAGGCTGCAGCGCTTAGCAAGCCAGGGTTGTGCTGATAAATATCTCTACACACACACACACACACACACACACAGCACGTACGCACGCACACACGCGACCAATGAACTGCTATTGTAGTGTTAACTACCAGTTGCTTCCTGAATGACATCCTGCTACCGCTCGTCAGTAACGGATTTACGATTCCTCTGGCACCTCTCAGCCACGCGCACATTTACACTCACACACTGAAAAATGTGTGTGTGAGACATTCATGGTGTGTTTAAGCTGTGTTTACACTGTTATGTAAAAACACACACACACACATCTCAGCTTGATTATAATTTGGATCTGCAATCAAAATGCAAAAGTGTGTGTTGGTGTTTAGATGTTCTCATCCCATGACTCCATGATTCAGGGCTGTTCTGCATTTTCACATCCTGTTCAGTCATCTCTCGTGTGTGTGTGTGTGTCTATGTCTACTGACTCATATGTTTTTTTATGCATCGGATTTCAGGTGTGCGAGGGGCAGATGTGTTGCAGGTGTTCTTTTAATGAGCGACAGGAAGGCACTTGTTTACTGTGTGTGTGTGTGTGTGTGTGTGTGTGTGAGTGAGTGTGTGTGTAACCTGACCTTGTTTTGTCTGTGTTTTTTAGGACCACACTTCAATCCAAGTGCGATCCATAACTTTTACGACAACATCGGCTTCCTCGGTCCCGTCCCCCCAAAACCCAAAGGTACTCCGGCAGCAGGTGAGAACGTATGCACACACACACACACACACACACACTTCTTCTTCCTCCTTTATCATATCCATTATTGTGCTTGTTGTTGCTATATACTTTACAAAAAACAAGCAACATTTCTTCTGTGTTTTCATCTGCTACATTCGGAGTTGTACATGCTACACTGCCCTCTAGTGCACGTTCACGATACATGACAAACAAACACCTGCACCTGACGCTGAAGTATCCTAATGTCTCATTCTCCTGATTTACCGCCATATTCAGACCCAATTTCTGGCTTTGCTGCACAACCAGAGGTGAAAGATGGCCTTTCTGAGGAAGACTATATAACGCTTCTCCAATAAACCCAAGAAAATAGACTGTGACATGTATTAGGGAAGTGGATTATCAGCATAACCGAAGCACTTGATACAGTCAGTCCCGTATTAGGTGCTCAAAATGGCGACGTTTATACAGTCATGTCCCGCTTTCCACAGAAAACATCTGCCGTCTTTATCTTTATTTAAGTTTAATCTAAAGTATGTTCATATTCACTATATGTGCTCGTTACACAGGGCAGTAATAATGGTGTTGTAGAAGCTATGTAGTCCTTTATATTAAAAATAAATTCAAGTTGGAAATTAACTACGCAGACACAGTATCATTTTTAGGATGCGTACTTTATGTGTTTCACAAAATACGCAGAAATGAAAACTTGCTTTAGGGTTAGCCTCAAATATGTAAAAATCTGAATATTTCATCAAATTTGCTCCAGTGTGTACACGTCTACACACACACACACACACACACACACATATACACACACTTTTATCTCTGCCTCGTTCTCTTTACTTTACTTTTTCCAGCTTCTTGCTCTTCTTTTTCTTTACATATTTTAAATCTCTACATGTCTGTTCTCTCGCCTCGTTCCGTCCCGTCTCTCTGTCCTCACGCTCTCTCCGGTGCGCCGGGCTCAGGCTCGGATCACTGGGGCTCTTTGGACAGGAGAGGACGCAGAATAAACGTCAGCTCCAAGCTGAAGAGAGACCCGTCTCTCCCTCCTGTTCCTCCCTGTCTCCCTGCTCCTGTGGGTGGGTAACTCTCGCTCTGTCTGTCTTTCTGCCTGTCTTTCTACCTGCCTGCTGCCACTCTCACTCCTCTCTCTCTTTCTGTTTATTCATTTCTTATTCTCCTTTCTTCACTGCTCTCCCTCTTTACTCCCTCTCTCTCCCTGTGAGCATTTCTCCCGCCTGTTACGTCTCACATGATAATCCGTCTCCCTTCATCTCAGCCCTTTACTTTCTCATGCTCTTCCCTTCCTCCTTATCTCTCTCCACATCCTCCCCTCGTTCTCCCGTCTCTTATTTTTTAAAAAAAAACATTTTAATGAACTGTCTGACTTTACACTGTTCTCCGTGGTCAGGATGTGGGGTTGTGGCTCTGTACGCACTCTCGATTAGAAGAAGTGAAATGAGAACGCGGGTCAGACCGTTGTCTGTGATTGTATTAAAGCACGGTGTTGGTGTTTAGTCACGT
>CM040483.1:3146068-3163591 GCA_022758105.1 Pangasianodon gigas
AGCAAAGGTAAGGTTAGTGAGTAAGAGTGGTGATGGTGATGCAATACGTCTTCCGTTCTGGTGTCTTTAGTAATTTAGCCATGACTTATCATAGCAGTTTTGTGTCTTGGGGAATTCTTGCTCTTTAGTTGCATCGCCTGCGCACTGATAAATGGACACAGTCATTTTTTTTCCTTTATTTATTTCCATGACATGCGAACAGCAAATATCTAATGGAGTCTGACTCGAGACTCGAGTCAGGTATAGAATGATAATTTTAGGACCTAGGAGGAAATTGATGAAATGTAGTGATTTTCTTTAATTTGTCAATGTATTTTTTTTCGACATCATGAACATTTGTATTTGAGCTTGTGGTATTGGTTAGAGGTGTAAACCTCAGGCTTTTACACAATGCGATTGATATGTGATTAGTTTTGTTCAGAATCTGAAGTCGGCCTGCTGTTAAAGGTGCATTAGGTAAGATGAGTCAATTTTTTTTTTTTTTATCAAGATTAGGTCTCTAACAGTTATGTAGGTTTTTTAATTAATTTTTTAAATTAATTATTAATTTTTTTTAAAAACTTCTTTGTCCTACCCCCTACATTCCTGCTTATGTTCACAAATCTCCACCTCCAGGATCTACAGTGGCCTGTAGAGTGGCTATAAAATGACTAACAGGAAGCAGATCCAAACAAAAAGCTTTCTGGCCCGGAAGTCAGTTTTCCAAACAGGTTTTCCCAGCCACTTCTATATATCTATGTATTTAGATATTTATCATGCTTGAAATATCTTCCAGGTTATTTTGTACAAGTAAGAAAAAACAAATGCCTATTGCACCTTTAATTCATGGACAATGATGACATAGAGAAATTGCTAACCTATTGAATTATTTACACTTTTTTACACACTAGCTGTTTTTGATGATGATTGATTTATGATTGTTGCATCAATTCATTATCGTTATTGCCTTTTAAAAATCTATCCAAATCGTCGGATCGCTGTTCCCCTGATATCAGTAACACCCAGTACCTCAATGTTCCATTTGTGAATGTTGTCCTGATCAAACGTGTGCCCTTATCAGGTTATCAGCAAGATTTAAACTGCAAAAAGAATAAAACACTTAGGCAAGAGATTTGTTTATAACCTGTTTTAATTATCAGGTTGTAACAAATTTAAAGCACATTCGGACAAAAGCAAAATCCTTTCTGCTGTTTGTAATCTCAGCTACATCAGTTCATACAGAATTTCAGCTAGTATTCACACGCTCCTCATTTTGAGGCTGCAAAATTGGAAAAGAAAAAAAAGACAGTCTCAGTCACTTAATCGTTTTTTAAGGTTGCATTCGTGCCAAGGTGCAAACCAAAGCTGTACTCTGGTTCTTCAGTTTATATTCATGTCAACATTCTCCTTATCAACTCGTCATCCTGAGTCAAGTGAGACGACATTTACTCTCAGAGGTCAGCCTTCATGTTCACATTCAAGAAGCAACTATTACATTATAGTAAATACATCAAAAGAGGGAGCGTCGTCCCAGCAAATACATTCATCTGGTCCTTTTACAGTATCAGGAGGTTCACACACACACACGTACAGACACATACAGAATTGTTGTATTGATGTAATGATGAAGTAATATATGTCTTTACAATACAGAGCAGGTGCTTGTTATAAAGAATACAGAAATTTAAAAAAAAAAAAAAAAAAATTGTGTTACAGGCGTGCCAATAATCAACTTTATACAGTTCTCTGTGTAACATTTGCTTTAGTTTTGCACTGGAGCTACGGCACTAATCTATCTGTTAAAGGAACACTGCCTCACCCTATTCTTGCTTTGTTTCATCACAATCATGGCCAGGAACCACCTACTTTCACAGAAAGAGATCATTTATGAACATGGTACATGACAAACCACAGAACCTTTCCCATCAGCAAAACATATAGCCTTCAAGATTCTGAAGCTTGTGGCCAGAAAAGTGTACATAAAATGATTTTGTAAGATAGAAGCTAGAATTCATATTTATGTAATGTAGCTTCAAAGTACAAATATACGATTCCCAGCTTTCTAGTACAATGTGGCCTGTACACTTGAAGGGGTGGAATGTATCCAACTACACCGACGGGGGGGGGGGAAAGTGCTTTCAGTGGTCCAAAATGGCCGCCTGGTTCACTTTCAGCTACATGGTGAAGTTTTGTTCATATTTATAGATTACAGAAAGTCCCTCTGTGTCCTATCAGCAAGCCTGTGTGATAACGCTGCAGAACTGGACATGGGTTGAGGTTGAGGGATACATTTAGGTAAAATATTTGCAGCAGGATAAAGTTTCATTACTTCTTAGCGCCAGCGCAAAACAAAAGTCAGGACTGTATCGCTTTTATTAGTTGCCTTTAAGCAATAATTTTAGATTTTAATCTAATTAGGATGCGATACTGTATCCTTGCTACCTATAAGACTTCACATGTCAGTGATTAAAAGCTGAAATTTTTCTGCACTGCTCTTATAATGAATTTCACTCAGACGTGTGCTGATTTCCCAGTAGAGGAGTCTCTGGCTGAAAACCTTAGAAAACCTTACGAAACCAGTTATTGGCGATAATTTATCGTTGATGGTCAAGACAAGCCAGAACAAGACTGTGGCATTTGCTGCGGTACACGTTTGTGGTTTAATTATCAGCTTGTGTAGTTTAAAGCAAGGCATTGTTCCTGTATTTCTGGATCAGTGTGACCAGCTCTGTCGTATCCAGTGTGTGTGGATATAAGCTCATAACCTGGTCCACGATGCTCTGAGGGAAAATTGTGCTGAGCTGAGACCTCACATCCCTCCTCCTGTCTGTCAAATGCTCCCCGTCCATGACCTCAGCTTGGCCTTGACCCCAGTTCACCTCTGGTACCCTGAGTTGATTGGGTGTCGACGTAGGGTAAAGTAGAGCCTCATTACAGAAAGGTGCGTTACTGTTTTTATAGGGGGTGCGGTGTTGATATCCATGGTTCGGATAATGCGTGTGAGCGTAGCTAAGGCCGATATCAGAGTGTGTGTGTTGGCAGCCTGAGAGTGTGTGGAGGTCGGGGCTGTAGCAGCGCGAGGGCACATCAGGACTGCGCGCTCGTCTGTGCTGCAAGCTAGAACTGCCAGACAGGTAGTAATCGCTGCTGCTTCCAGTCATACACCCACTGCTATAGGCTAGTGAGGTCTGGAGGGCGGAGTCACTGAGATAAAGGCGGGACATGGAGCCCTCGAGCGAGCCGTAGGCCTGGTCACTTTTAATGCTCTTGCACAAAGCAGGAAGGGACCTCTGTAGGTAGGTGGGACTTTGTACTTCGTGCGGGGAAGAGTAGAGATCGAGACCGGAAAGAGCACGAGTCAGCTCATCATGGTGTAACAAAGGCAGCACGGCCGCCGTCTGATAGTCAGTGGGTCCGTTTGTGGAGTGGGGAAACTCCTCAGTTACACTGGATGGCTGACTTTTCGCTCTCAGTTCATCAGCCACAGAAAGCTGCGGTTGGTTGGAGCGTTCAGGGTGGTAGAATTTACATTTCACACCATACGTGCACTTCTTTCCTGCCAAAAACCAACAGAGACAGTCGGTTATTATAATGAGCGTGCGTGTGTGTGTGTATGTGTATCTTTTTGAGAAAACACATGACAAACCCACATGAATGCTCTCAGATGTAGACTTACCATAAGGACAGTGTTGGAGCTTGGTCTCAGATATTAAAGGCTTCTTTCTCAGGAAGTTCTCAATCATGGGCCCGTTTCTCCCAAGTGGATCATCAGGTGGCATGAATCTTTACAAAAAAAATATATATATATATCATGTTCTTCAGCTGAATCCTTCAAAATCACCTTTACCAAATCTGACATTTTTCATTCGGCACTGAAAACTATTGTACATTAAATTTCAATTCCATCTGAGGCCTAGTCCACACTATCATCTGTACATCTGAGAACACATATCTGTCTTTTCATATCTGTTTTGTCTCCAACCAGCGGGAGTTCATTCCTTTCTAAATCTGCTCTACAAACTAGATAAATCTGAGAATGCAGTTTTTGCATTGTAGTGTGGATAGGGGAAAAACGTAGCTACATAGGTCTAAGATGATGGAACTTATTGCAGTACGGTATTAAGTATTTTTATATTTATAATATATTTTTATATTTTCCGTGTTTGTCAGCTCTGTGTAGTGTACCAGCCGCACTGGGACGTGCACGAGAGTGTGATTTATGTTCAAATGAAAATGTCAGAAATGATGTAACTGGACTTGTGTCAGTCAAAGATCTTGTGTGGAATATAACTTGACTTAACTTGACTAAATCATATTAGTCTGTGATCATTAATAAATGATAAAGCAGTTGGACTCAGACGTTTGAACTGTACCGTTTGAAGTTTCGAGAAACAGGAACAAGGAACTTTTTCCTTTTGTTGTGTATCTGTTTGTCTCTCAACAATGTATTTCCTCATACAAGAATGAATAACGTCATCTTAAACCCCATTCTCGTAACGACGGGATTTTTTTCTTTCACGTTTTCCTCAACACTTTGCATGCAAGCGCCTGCTGGTCAGACTTACATATCGTTGGCAAACGTGTACATGAGCAGCCTCTCCTCGATGAACTTCTTCCATTTCGGATTCTCCAGCTGCAGGTCGCGGTAGTTATCGTTGGACACGATGATGCCGTCTGAGTTGTAGGCCAGCTTGACGATGTAGCGGTCGTCGTAACACACCACCCGCTTGCCGTTGACGCAGCGTGAGGGCGTGTACACCAGGATGTTCCTGCGCTCCAGCTCATCCAGTATGTGCTGGTCTGAAGATAACAATGAGGGCGTGTTGATTGCTTTTACAAAGTAAAAGAATTACAAACACTTTCAAATATCTATGGCTATTTCTTTCACCGCTGAAAGTAGCGCCGTCACAAGAGGCTTGTTGCTATGCAGCGCTATTATTATTTGGGTATTGTTATTAGTAGTAACAGCTAATATAGTTATTATGTTTATTAGAAAATGGCTGACTGTGTTTTTATTTATAACATTGGATCACTTTAATTATAAACTAAACATATAGATGTTGTTTTTCCCCTGTGGAAAAAAAAAATTATTTTACAATCCAGTCTTTGTGCTCAGGTTCCCACAAAGCACCTGAGAGAAATTTCCCACGCACTGATGAACTGCTATTGTGTTTGTCTGCCATCTAGTGGTAGGAGGAATAATTAACTGGATTAAATTAGAAACACAAAAGGTGATCAATGACAAATAGTGACCTCAAGGGTTAAAACTACTGCGGGCTGCGTTAGTTTGTCCATCATGGATATAAAAATCCGCTACACATCATCAACTGCAGCGTTCTAACATTGCTCACTGCTCCCAGTTCAGCCTAGTGCTATAGTACTAATATTACTGCAATAACAATAATAACAATAGTAATAATAATAATAATAACAATAACAACAGTCATAAAAGGCTAAAAGGCTCGATCCTCTTAAATCTGTTTTTTTTATGCAGTAGAAAAAAATCCAAGTTGATAATTGAATCTCTGCACTTTTGTTATATAGAGTGCAGTTTTTGCAACATAAGGAAGACATTCAGTACAGACTCGGTTCACACTTTTCAGGTTTTGATCAACTTTTGATTGGCAAAAAGAACAAACATTTGTGGTTTTATGTAGCAGATCATCAGAAGTCGATCCCTTGGTTATGTGGTTTTTTTTTTGTTGGTTTTTTTTTTATTGTATTTTTAGCAGCAATACACTTTCCTGAGATATCGTGGGTATCATATTTGTCTTACTTTTTTTTGTTAAATTAACAGTTGCAAACTTTGATTGAAAGCAGCTGATTTAATATTTGTCATTAAAACGTGTATTTAGAATTCCTCTTTTTTTCCTCCATTTTTTTTGCCGTTTTAGCATCAAACGCAGCTTTTAATGGTTTGCCTTAGCAGTCCTTTATACCGTGATACATATTGTGTATCGTAGAAATGTCCAACTATCGTGATATATATTTGTCATATCTTTCACCTTTTCAAATCAGGACATGCTGAAGAGGTCAGTGTTGGTTATGAAGTCTTGCGGTGTGTGTGTGTGGGGTTTTTTTTTTTTTTTTTGCATTGTGTGAATATTTCATCCCAGAGGTAGTCTGTTGGGTTATAATTTACAAGCCACAGCTAGAATCATACCCAGGCGTCTTACCTGTGATGGGAGCCTCAGGTCTTGACTGTTCTTTCCTCCACAGAGGCACAAACACAGTGATGTCACGAATCCCCTTCTCCCAAAACCACTGCACGGCCAGCTGGATCCCCCGGCACGAAAACACCTTCTTATTCCCGTGGCTGTGGAACAGAGAGCGTTTAACAGGTGCGTTTAGACAAATCATAATCCCAGCACTGATCTGAGCAGGTCAGGGGGTTAGGGGACGTTCTCAAGTGAACCTTCAATATCACCCCTGCTGTTTTCACCTGGAACCATTAGCTCCAGCTTGCCAGATATTTTCATTCTGTAATAACATTGTTTTAACAAGGAGATTAAAGTGCCTGGTTCAGCAGAGAAACAATAAAAGCTCTTTAGGTACAGTAACAAGCCCAAACTGGAAAATCTCCCCAGTGTTGCAGCGTAGTTTCCCCAGTGGTCATAAATCAAAGTTTGGCTGTGTGTAGGCATGTTTTTCTATCTTTGTGGGGTCCAAATGCCCCGATAAGGATTGGAATATCTGACAGTTTGGACCTTGTGGAGACTTTTGGCTTATATTTAAAACTTTAAAAGAGTTTAAAGTTTTCCTTTTGTTTACTGAGGTTAAGGGTTAGATTTAGGTGTCGGTGTCAATGGAAGGTCCTCACAAGGATAATAAGACAAACATCTGCGTGTGTGTGTGTGTGTGTGTGTGTGTGTGTGTGTAGGCTTTTAGTCTTTTTTGAGCACTACATAACCCCATAATAATAGGAATACAAGAGCACTTGATTATTGTGAGGACAGTTTTTTTTAATCATTATTATATTTTTTAACTACGAGAACCAAAATATATACATTTAGTTACTGAGATTAAGGTTTTTGGTTAGCTGCAGGCCTAGAATTATGTAGCTGTAGTAGTAATTATGTTAGTGGAAGTCTTCAGTAAGACGGTAAAATCAATAAGTGTGTGTGCTGTTTCTGTTGACCTAAGTTATCAGGGAAATAGGTCATGACATACCTGTGGTTATAAAAAGAAAAAAAAAACAACAAAACAGTAACCACAGCTGTCACTCAGTGACGTGTACAGGTTGACTATGAAATGCTCCTTTCATTTGGAACACACACACACACACACACACACACACACTTGTACTATGTCCTGTATAGTGTACACACACCAATCAGCTGGAGCAAAAAGCACTAAATGAAATACTAATTAATAACCGGTATAATGAAAGGCAGAGAAATGCTGCCCGAGTTTACAATGCTGATGTAGGAGACTAAGCGAGACGTTCTCGTAGACGTCTGTGGTTTGCTAACTGTGAGTCATAGCAAGACTGCTAGGCCGAAACGCTCGGTCATATGATCGTGTCAGCGTGACCCAGACTGCTGCTCTGTGGCCATGTTTCTCATACTGTATACTGATGCAAATCATCACATGGCTCAGTATTATATTCCACATCATTTCGAATGACCTGTTTACAGCAATTCCTGAGCTTCATAAATGCTGAGATGTGCAGACACACACTGTGCAGTTTAAAAAAAAAAGTTTTTAAACTCGAGGGTTTCTAGTTTTATCAGTTTGATCACTTTTACTGTCACAGAACGAATAAAATTATGCAGAATAGCAGCTGAATCTAAACACAGGCACACTTGGAGGGTAATGCTGTTGAGTATATAGATAAAATTTCTGTAAAATGCCTAAAAAGTATAATGAGTGATAAAGCTTTATTATTTTTACAATGAAATGTCATTTTCACTACAAAAATTCACTACACTCTCAAAAATAAACCTGTCTCAGTTATAGTTTTTCTAACTTAAGAGTCGTTAAAATGGCGTCATTTAAAGAGAAATGCTTGATTATAAGGTATTCAGTGGACACTCACCAGCCACTCATTCATGCAGTTATCCAACCAGCCAATCATGTGGCAGCATGCACAGAGATGCAGGTACAGGTCATGAGCTTCAAACTGCTCAAATCAAACATCATAACGAGGAAAAAATATGACCCCAGTGACTTTGACCGTAGCATGGGTGGTGGTTCCTGTTAGAGTATTTCAGAATCTGCTGATCTCCTGGGATTTTCACGCACAGGCGTCTCTAGAGTTTACACAGAATGGTCCGAAAGACAGAAAAAAAAATAAAAAAATCCAGTAGTTCTTGCGCTTGGAAACGAAACGTTAAAGAGAGGGGTCAAAGGAGACCGGACAGGAAGGCTAATGTAACTCAGATAACCACTCTTTACAGCCATGGTGAGCAGAAAAGCATGACGTGACGCATCAAGCCTTGGGGTGGATGTGCTACAATGAGCAATGAGTTTCAGTGAGCCTGTCTATAGATTCCCAAAACTGATTAAAAAAGCAAATGGCACACACCGAACATATCTTCTGCTGATCAAGTGAAGCTGACATTTTGATCTCACCCATATTACCGTTACAGCATATACACGTATAACGTGTGTGTGTGTGGTTGTTATTGTATTTGACTAACCTAGTTTTGGGCCTTCCCGTTTGAAGTGTGTCAGGAATCGTGTGAGCTTTGCATACAGTGCTTCGCCTGAAAATGATACGCTTAATAAGCATGCTCATTGTTAAGGAAGTCTCTTTGCAGAGCACTTCCTGGACAACGGCATACGCAAACAGCCCAAACCGCCACCACCACGATTTTCAGTCTTGTGGTCTAAGACGTCCTGCTTTTAAAAAAAGAAAAGGAAAAAAACGACCCGATATAGATATATATACATATAAGTGCTAACGTGGGCGTGGGCGTGCGTGCACTTTGCTTCAGTTTCGGCTTCCCCCTGCAGTTTTTAGGTGTCGGCTAACTGACGCAATCTGTAATTTACTCACTGTAATAATTCGTTTATGAAACATAATAAGTTTAGTTAATAATTTTGAAACTCGCTCGTTGATGATGTGTGACTCCCACTTCTGCATTACACATTAGACACAAGCGCAGAAGTTTAAGAGGAACTGAAACCAAGATAAAATACTTTAAACACTAATTCTAACCTGCTTATGCACTCGACTCAAGAATTACTGACACGCTTCATGAACGTAAGCGAAACAATACCAGTGAAATTTAAGGCATGCTTGTTTATGCAAGTTTACGCTTGAATTTTGAAACAATTTTCCAAACACCAGTTATTTCCATGTGTGTGTCTGTGTGTGTGTGTGTGTGTGTGTGTGTGTGTGTGTGTGTGTGTGTTTATTTCCAAAGCATGTTTCAAAGGGGTGAGATAATATAAGCAAGGCGTTTGAATCTAGGGAACAGTGTGTAACCCACAAGCCCCCTGCTGCTTAAAACTGCAATTGCAAGAATACAGCTGCCAGGTCTTTCTCTGTTCCCCCTCACCTAACCCCACAACCTGTTTTGAAACTGTGTGTGAATCATGAGGTGACTTTTGAGGAAAAAAAGAATGCCAAGCCAAACATCTCGGTTCCCGAAACATGTGCATATTAGCTTGAAAAATAAAAAAAAAAGTCATATTTGGGTGGGTGGGTTAAAGGTCACAGCTTCACCACAATCTGTAATGTCACCTGATACTTGCACTAGGGATTTGTAAAGAGAGTTTTGGTCTCAGAAATGGGACAAAAAAAAAGAAAGAAAAAAAAACCTAGCTTACCCTAGCTTTTGTGAAATGACTTTATGATTAGAAGTCTAGAACCACAATATAATGGTTTTAACGGTAGCTTTAATATGTATTTATAGCTTCATTTTTGTACTGATGCCAGTGAGGGGTGCCAATACTTCTTAAGTTCACTGGCTTGTTTTTAAACAAGTAGTCATTAATGACCTTTAGCAAGCACACCGGGTTTTCATTAATGGATACAGATGTTGCAATTCATTAACGATAACTTATCTTTTTTGCTTAAATAACATAAATAACAACTCAGCTGTATTTCATATCCAAAGATCCATCATTACTCACTAATAATCACTGCTGTATAGTGTGTTTTTACTGACAGAAAGCAGAAGAGGTGTTAACATATAACATGTAGAGGAGTGTCATGAACACACCAATATCAAACATTATTGATTGTTATGAACCGAAGACAAAAATTTGACAGTGAAACAGCAAGATATTTTATTTTACTTTAGAGCTAGCTTTTTATAAATAATCCTCACAAAAAAACTAGAATGGTTAAAAAGTATACAGTTAAACAAGTGTGTGTTAACTCGATCTCCTGGCAAATTATTATAACAACTGAGTAATTAATAATAATAATAATAATAATAATAATAACAATACAACAAGAACAACTTGTTATTTGATTAAACTTGTTAAACGTGTTATTTAACTTTATTATTTGTTTAGATAGTCATCTTATTTTTGTATATGTGTTTCTCTCATTTTGGTTTATTATTATTATTATTATTATTATTATTATTATTTTTATTAGTAGTAGTAGTAGTAGTTTTGTTTTGCTGACTGTGACCATCTCCCTACACACTGGTATGTTTTATCCCCCTTTCCAGCTCTGTGAAAGGTTAATCATTTTTGTTCACAGGTGTAGTAACACCTCCTTTCTTTCTATCTTTCTTTCCCATTGACTTGAACTTAGGCTGTACAAAGTTTGAGCTGAAGTCATCCGACACGTCAAATGAGGATCATTCATAAAAATTACCTAGCGCACGCGACCGTGTAAGCTTGAGACTCAGATTTAACTCGGATTAAAGTAAGAGTTTAAGACTCAGATTTAACTCGGATTAAAGTAAGAGTCAACTGCGTGTAATTAAAGCTCTCACCTTATAGCGACGTTGCTGCCATCTATGACCACGGGCCTGAAGGCGTTGGAGCTGTGAGAGTCGGAGTGTGTGGTGTCGGCGTGTTTGTGCTGCAGCGAGGAGCCACATCCTCGCGGGACGAGCTGAGGGCTGCTCTCCGGCGCCCCCGGTGCTCCAGCGGCGTTGGTGCGACACGTCTTGATCAGCTCCTGGAGGATGTCATTAGTCTGTGCGTCGTGCTCAAGCGTCTGCAGGACTCGCACGATGTCCGAGCGGGAGTAACCCAGCTTGAGGAAACGCTTCACCTTATTCTGCTCACGCTCCATGGCTGTGTGTGTCTGCGTGTGTCCTCAGGTGTGTGTGTGTGTGTGTGTGTGTGTGTGTGTGTGTGTGTGTGAGTGAGAGAGTCCTCCGTGTCTCCTCTGGTTGCCTACGTGTTCTGTGTGAGTACGTTTGTGTGTGGTTTGGGGGTAAGGGGTGGTGGAGGTTTGTCCTGCTCTTTTGCCTCGATGGGGGAATCCGCCTTCAGTCTGTCTTTTGGTTTCCACTGTTTGTGGAAGAAGTGTGTGTGAGGAGGCGGGTTCTCTCTGGGTAAACACAGAAAGGTCAGGTAATGTTAGGGGCTTTTACACTCCTTTCATAGTTTCACAAAGCTCTCGCAAACACCTATCGCTACTACACACACTTAGACACACACACACACACATTCTATTTTTAACAAGCAAGACATGCGCATCAACAGGACGTCATGACGAGACCACAAAAGAAAGGAAGACGTTTTATGCTAGTCAGTTTGGTGCGATCGTCACCTTTAATGTGTGCACTACTTGCGTCAAACCCGCCAAAATCTCAGATTCTTAAGAACTTGTTTCTAAAACGGTGCATTAATAGTGTAGTGGAAGTGCATGTTTGAGGGAGGCTGAGTGTCTGAGAGAGAGTGTGTGGGTGTGCGTAATGGTGTATTGGAAAGCCCCTGTGTTTCACCAAGTCTTATTTATGAACCTAATACGAAAAGCAGAACTAACTCTTACACACGTCATGCCTTATGGATTAAAACGAGCAACCTTTTAACCAAATAACAGCCGAGTCCATCCATCATGTTTTGAAAATTTTCCATCAGATTATCACACATGGCCCACGGTGTGGTTGTGTTAAAGTGACTAATCGTGTAGTGGTGTACCATTTTCCAAACACACACTTTTTTATCTTTGTTAAGTCTATGTGACAGTGATTCAGTAGGAAAGAAGTGAATAAAATCTTTTTTTAGAACCCACAATGGTGGTTTTTTTTTTTTTTTTATAAACCCACCTCATGTTGTATCACCTAGAAGGTGAGAAGGTGACTGCAGAAGTAAAGACCAAGTTAATGTGTTGGAGGAACATTGCTGATCTGGGATCAGCTTCCCAACTCAAGGCAAATATTATGGCTCTGTGTGTTAGCAGCATCATTTTTCAAGTGCTAGCAGATTCCCTTGTCTTCCTCCCTCCCTTACTAATTTCTCCTTTTTTAAAAGCACTCATGTAATGATCAGTTGCCTGCCCCCTCCGCCCCCCTTTTTTGTTGAAGATAAATTTGGCCCCGACCTTTTCTTCACCTGGCCAAGATAAAGACAATTTGCTCCATTACACTCTTGTCCTGGGACAGCTAGATACTGTTTGGCCCTCCCCTTCTCTGACCTGGCACAGGTACAATCTGTTTTTGTCTTGCTGTTTCCCTCTGCCACAGGTAGGGACAAGTTTCCTCTGCCTCTTTTCTCACCATTTTTGGTTAAATCACCACTCAAGAAGTTTGTCTTGTTGTACTTCTGACCTGACACTGTTTGCCCTGCCCTCTGGCACAGGTACAGACACAATATTCCTCCCCTTTCCTCACCTGGCACAGGCACAGACACAATATTCCTCCCCTTTCCTCACCTGGCACAGGTACAGACACAATATTCCTCCCCTTTCCTCACCTGGCACAGGCACAGACACAATATTCCTCCCCTTTCCTCACCTGGCACAGGTACAGACACAATATTCCTCCCCTTTCCTCACCTGGCACAGGTACAGACACAATATTCCTCCCCTTTCCTCACCTGGCACAGGTACAGACACAATATTCCTCCCCTTTCCTCACCTGGCACAGGTACAGACCATGTATCCTTCCCCTACCTTACCTGACACAGGTAAAATCTGTCCCCCCCCTCCCCTTCCCTGACCTGGCACAGGTACAGACAGCGTGTGTCCTCTTCCCCCACCTGGCTCAAATGCAGAGACAGTGTCTCTCACCTTCCCGCCAGTACTGACCATATCTCCTTCCCCCTACCTCACCTGGCACAGGTACAGGCCATGCGTCCCTCCCCTTCTCTCACCTGGCACATATACAGACACTGTGCACCTCCCCTTCCCACATCTGACATCGGTAACATTATCTAACCTGACACCTTCCCTATTCCAGCTGAGGGAAGAGGAGGGACACATGGGCTGTATCTGTGCCAGGTGTGGGAAGTGGGAGGGGGATCTGTACCTCAGTTAGTATAATTAGGGACTATTTGTTGTTCCCATTTCCTCACTTGACTCCAGTACTCTATTTGCCCCGCCCCTTCTCTCACTTGGCACAGGTACATACCGTTTGCCACACTTCTTCCTTCTCTTGTCACATGAGTTATTTTTAACTCTCACTTTTCCTTGTTGTTATAGTTAGCTCGAGTACAGTCATGAATAATAAGGAAGACACCTTAAGAAAAACAAGAGCAGCTTTTTTGTCCCTCGTCCTGAAACACACCTCCTCATTCACGTTATTACTCTGTCATTTGCCTCTTATACCATGACACCTTTCTTATACCCTCTCTGTGGGTTCATTTATTCATAGCTTACCTTGTAAACCTAGGAGCAGTGTGTGTGTGTCTACCCGTGCATGCAGAGTGCACACACACGGTACACTCATTGTAGTTCAGCCCATTGTGTTTAAACCACAACACCTTCATATCCGTGTCACTCACTCAATTGTCTAACTGTGACAATCTTTTTTTTTTTTTTATTCACTTTTCTTCTTTGGAAGTGGCTTCAAGGTTAGTTCCACTAATCCCATTACTTGTTACTCTACATTTCTTTCCTGCTGTTTACTGTCAGGAAATGTCACAGGTTATCATTAGTTATATCTATAGTCCTTGCTGGCTGCGTCTATTGAACTGTAATATAAGCCTTTACGTTTAAAAAAAAAAAAAAAAAAACCCCTTAATTTCTCTTTATAACACATGCTCCAAGGCTTGAGTTTATTAAGTTGTAATTGCAGTTAATCTCACAATCTCAACTGTTGCTGTCTCGCGAAGCAGCATAAGCTTGTAAAAAGTAATTTAATGCTGTCACGAAACAGAATGAGACTTGACACACTAAAAGCACTGTTATGACAAAGAAGTGAAGTTCTGAATAAGCGAGATTAATAAAGTTGTACTTACAGTTTGTTCAGCAGCCACAGAGAGAGAGAGTGTGTGTCCCCTCCTCTTTGCGTCTCTCTCAGAATGATCAGGCATATGAGGAAGTAACTAAATTGTGTGCTCACACCATAGCAAGGAAGCTAAAGAATAAAAATACGCACACACACACGCCCACACACACACACCCTTCTTCCTTATACATACGTTTGATATGAGACGGTTCTTTCCCCTCTTACTGCTCTTCCTCAACCGAACGAACACACACACACACACACACACACACAACCACTTAAGGTTAACACAGCATATCAGGTTATATTATGTTCATGGTACATGGTACAAAGCCTCCTTGTGATGTCGATTAGTCTTCAGTGATCACTTCAGGGAAATCGTGCCACAAAGCAAAACAGAATTGTGAAATAGACACCTTCGCGTGTCGATGACTAACGCACCTAGCATGGCTGAGAGTGCAAAAGCATGACCGAGTGTGTGAAAGTTTCCCAGCATGTTATGCAAGTGGTTAAAGCTGAGTTTCATGTCAGGCCATGTGAAGGCATTCCTATGTTTCTCAGTTTAGAAACGCAAACCAAAAGGCAGCACGAGTCATTTTAGTAATGTCACATGACAAAGCGAAATGACAGGATGATGTCTGGATTACTATAAATAGAACTGATATAAACGTGGTGTCGAATTTCCACTTTTGTCGTCATTTTTTTTTTTGTGAAATAAGTAAGGAATAATACACTTTGTGCTGCAGTAGAAAAATCATCAGCGACGCAGTAGTGTTGATTGTTTTCCAGTAACTGCACGTCCCAGGGTGTTTTATTCCTCTTACGATTGCAGTGTATTTATAGAACAACGTGCCATACTTTTTTAATCCATGTTGTGGAACGTCCGTGAGAAGAGTTCGTTCCTTTTCTCACTTGCATTACATCAGCTATAAACAGTCGTTCATTCGCCAGCCTTTTTTTCTCTCTCTTGAAACTGCAAAGCGTAAACTCTTCTGTCCTGAAAACTGGCTGAAAAGCACTGACACTGAAGACTCTTTCGATAAATGTCAAATAAACATCTCTTAATAGAAGACGTTAACTTATCAACAAATACACACCTTTTTTTTTTTTTTTTTTTCCTTTTCGGGTTGTTACTATAGAGACGATAATGTTGTCTGTGTTGCACGTCACAGGTGTTATATTTCTTACATCTAGTCAGTTAGAATCTATACCATCTTACAACACTGGGTCAATTCTCGACTAATATCTGTTTATATGGCAAAAAAAAAAAGAAGAGAGAAAGTAATGTCCGGGGTTGCCTAAGAATACATGTGCTCAACAGCCACAGTACTTCCTTTTTTTTTTTTTTTTTCTGCTCAAGGGTTTTCATACACAAAAAAAGTTTTTGTTTTTTTTTAGTTTGTTTTTGGATTAATCATAAGTTATATAAATGTATTAATTAACACAATGTCTTGAATTATTACCCAGCATGCATCATCCTGCCTTGCAAACATTTTTGTGACCTCTGTGACCTCTGTGACACCATTGCCAGCAGTAACAATGCAACAGTTTTGTACTGATGTCATGTTTGTGGTGAGCAAATATTGTGTGTCATAATTTCCATACGCTCTGCACTTTTTTTCAGTTTCTTTGTGAGAAAGGACGTCGATGCTGTGTGAATAATCAGTGCTCGGGGAGCTCAGGGGCCTATTCTCACCAGACGGGTACACACCCTGGATGGGACGATGCAAACACACTTTCGCACCTAGGGGCAATTTAGAGTCACCAGTTCACCTGCACGCTGCTCCATCATGCCGTCGTATGTCACAATTAAACCTCCTGAAAACGGCTTAAGTGCATTCGTATGCTCTTTACTTTGTCATTGTGTTGCGCAGACATGACAGTACATCGCTACACTGACACCAGCTCTGGATTTTAATAGCAGATTTTAATACATTAGAAGTAGGTCATGTAAAGCACCTGCGGGCAAATACAGTACTCAGCTCTCACGCCCCAGCTGCTGTTATAGTGGTGTGTGTGTTCTGTTATTGTTCTTTTTTTTTTTTTTTTTTATTCCAGTGACCTGCTGTTACTAATTTGGACTTGGGGATTTCCTCCTATGTTTTAGCCAGTGCTTTTATAGTGGATGTAAAAAGGCTTCTTATGCTTCCTTTAGTGAATTAAACCAGTAAAATCCAGTTTAGTGGTTGAACTCACCTGACCAGGCTCAAGGCCTTATCAGCAGGAAGAAAACCCAGACATCACATTTCCTCTTGAATAGCTTTATGCCATATTCACAAAATAGTTTAGTAATGAGCTGTAAGTTGTTATTGAGTCATTATTCATGCCCATGCTAGGTGCAGTGGTGGCTGAGGTACAGTACACTACACTAGTTACCATAAGGACTTAAACTTTTAATATTCAACTTCTCAGGTAAACATTGGTTCTGTGTTACTTGTCATCAGATTAATGGCATTCTGTGATATGACTGCTATTAATAACGATAATTCTAGTCGTATTTGAGAATTACATACCAAGTTATGCTCTAGGTGATCTATGATCTTGTTAAAAACTTCGGAAAGTACAAAGCAACAACTTGACAAAAAATGTAACTTACAGCACCAAGCCATAATGTGTCGGGTTTCAAACATGTTCCTTCATTGCTGCAAGTAAACTAATGTGCATGGTAAGATATTAATAGTGAAAACAAGTAAAATTCTAAAAGTTAGCACCTCATTGCACATGCTGATACAGGAAAGTAATCAACGACGGGGTGGTGTGATGAAGCAGGGTCGCTGTCACCACGCGGGAGTTGAGTAGTTTCCCAATAACAGCATTTTCCAAAGTCTTTTATTCCTCTTATACTCCAGGAACCTGCTAATATTTAAAAAGTTTCATTACTTAAAGAACACCACATTGTACGTTTTATCTGTTTATAGTTACATTTAAAGTTCGAAACAAGTTAGTTCCTGGGATCACTTGTTACAGCAGCTAAAAACAGTCAGCCCCAGTCATTTCTGGAGCTGACACTGGAGACTGCTTCCTTAAATGTTCAATAGTCTGCCTTAGAAGTCCCTGTGAAAGGTGTTGCTATAGAAACGATAACGTCTTAGATTAGCTAAAAATGAATCAACACCTTCTGACCAATCAGAATGCAGAATTAAGCAGCAGTGTGGTATAATTGTTGGAGTAAGGATTTAATGATCCTCTCTCTCTCTCTCTCTCTCTATATATATATATATATATATATATATAT
>CM040483.1:3171874-3191499 GCA_022758105.1 Pangasianodon gigas
ACACACACACACACACACACACACACACACACACACTTTCTCCCTCCCTGTATCTCTCTCTTTTTTTTTCTTCTTCATTTATAATTCTCCTTCTCTCTCTCTCTCTCTCTCACACACACACACACACACTTTCTCTCCCCCTGTATCTCTCTCTTCTTTTTTCTTCTTCACTTGTAATTCTCCTTCACACACACACACACACACACGCGTGCACACACACACTTTCTCTCCCCCTGTATCTCTCTCTTCTTTTCTCTTCATTTATAATTCTCCTTCTCTCACACACACACACACATACACTCTTTCTCTCCCCCTGTATCTCTCTCTCCTTTTTTTTTCCACTTATAATTCTCCTTCACACACACACACACACACAAACACACACTCTTTCTCTCCCCCTGTATCTCTCTCTTCTTTTTTCTTCCTCACTTATAATTCTCCTTCTTCACCTCCCCCCCTTGCTCTCTTGCTCTCTCTCACTTTTTTTTCCCACTCTTCCCATATCTCTTACAGTCATAGATCATTCTCCTGTCTCTCTCTAGTTGTTCCTTGCCACACCTCATTTCCTGCTCCATATCCACCTGCTTCCTGTGGGCGGAGTCTCTCAAGCACATGTCCATTAGAAATAATCAGAAGCACCTGCATGCACAAACATGGTTTATTCTCTCTTCATATGGAGATAAAAAAAAAACGTTCATGGTGTATTGCTTTATGAAACTGAATGTACAATATGTGCAGGTTGATTATATTAGACATTATTTACATTAATACAGGCACTGAGTTCACTGCAGAGTGCACAGAGTCACGTACAGAAACAAACACTGACAACAAAACAATACTCAGGAGTTTTTTTAAGGCTTCGAATTCCCACTGTAAGCATTCCTGATGATTCACGTTGAATCTGAGGCACTAAATTTAAAACATTTCACTTAAATCTTTGCCAGGAATAACAGCTCGGTCTGGAGAGTGAGAGTTTTAAGTGACCCGGTGCGATACATCAGTAAAGGTAAGAGCTGTACACAGTAATTCTTTATTAAACACATGATGACATCTGCAGTAAAGGACATTTTCCATAGACACTTACACAATGGACTGAAGTAGTGTGTGTGTGTGTGTGTGTGTGTAGGTGTGAAAACTACAGACGTATCTCAACCAGATGTACCAATATTTTTAAAATCTGGTTAAAAGTTAAAAAGAAATTATATTAAAGTTTTAATTTTGGTATCTGATTATAAACTGAATAGATTAGGTTCATGTTCGTCCAACAGTTTGTTCACACTCAGCTAGCGAGATTTCACAGTTTTTACCGCTGACTTAAAAAACACTAAGACGAGATCAAAAAAGTAAATATAAGCATTTCTTAAAGTTGAGGTGCCGTTACATTATTAGCGGAAAACCCAATTTTGACCAAAAAAATGTTTTTCATCTTTTTTTTTTTTTTTTTTTCAATGGCAGGTTTTCCCAAACTGCAAGACGTTAATTATGTTTCTTTAAGCAGAAAGGATTTTAGGATGTGCATCTTATAGTACAAAAGTATGATAATTTATCAATGTGTTTAAAATATGTTTGAGGTAAGAGTATAAAAATAACTTTGAGAAGTTTAAGGAAACAGGAGAAGTTCTAAGTGTGTAAGAGGATTGTTTGTCTCTGTAGGTGGTTGTGCGAGAGACGCTGCAGAGAAACACTCGGCTCGGAGGTGTGTGTCGTCTTTGGTGGATGATTACTGGCTTCAGTCAGCCTGATGTGGAAAGAGGCACTTAACGAAACGTGAGGTGAGTGTTGAAACTGAACTGTCTGATCTGATGTTCACTCTAGTGACAAGTTGCTCATGTCGTTTATAGTTGCAATGTCTCCTGTGGGTGTGGCATGGCCAGCGTTTTTTTTTTTTTTTGGGTTACATCAGATGAGAAACGGTAGTAGTAGCTATATAAAGCTTCTGAAGCTAACTAGCTAAACACATATTAAATGGCGTGAATTTAGTCAGCGTGAACACTGGCTGTTTGATTTACATATTACTTACTAGCTTCGTTCACAGATTAGCAAAGCAAGCTAACTGTAGTAGCTTTATTTTAGTGGTAACGTCTCTATACATGCTTAATGAAAGGTCGTTTATGACAGGATAAGATGACGCCATGGTTAAAAATTTTACAGGTAGGAATATAGGTAGGATCTAATGTTGTGACTGAGGAACCGAGGAATCGTTTGAGCCAGATGTTTGGATTTGTCGCTTTACAGCATTTCTAATTTGCATAGAATTGAGAAACTCTAAATTCAGATGTGGCTGAAATCACGGCTCTGCGTCACGCAGGTACAGACATAGAAAATGTCTCATTACTTTGTCAGTGTGAACGCAGGGTGATGTTTGTTTAGTTTGTTTAACTCATGAGCTGAGAATCTTGTAGATACTAGTTTGGCATCATTTAAACTATATGCCTAAATCCTACATCACACACACACACACACATTTTATTATCTCGGATAGGGGGCGTGGCCTAAAATGTGAACGTTAGTGATTTCGGGAATATAGCTCCAGTTTCATTTTTGTTATTAAATATTAACTTATTCTGCTTTTAAAGAAGCTGAGGATGTGCTAAAGGAGAAAAGGTGTTATGAGACAATATCTTTTAGGTGAGTGTGTGTGATGTTAGCTATTAGTGTTGTTGCTAAAGTACAAAAATAAACAAGCTGACTTCGGACACCAAATATGTCTGGGCTGATCTGCTACATGTGCGATAAAGAAACAAACTGTATAAAAGAGAGATTTTTTTTTTCCCCCAAAGCCTGAGGATGTGCATGATGAAATGTAAGCCATTATCCCACCCTGATGCCTGGAGATGTGCCCTAATGAGAGGTTTCGTTCCAATCCTACTCTAACTAATCAAGCCCCGTACAAGTGTCTCAGTACTCAAGCCAGATGAGCCAGAAGGGATTTGGCACGAAACCATGCAGGCGGGCAGATTTCCAGAAATTTCCTCCCTGCTATAAAATCTGCAATCAACACTGAATCGGGTTACTCGTCCTCCAGTGAAGACACTCGAAAAGAGGTTTGTGTGTGTGTGTGTGTGAGGCAGAGCACGATGCCGATGAACGAATACTGACTAGGAAATAGCAAAGGCACAAAGTACTGAACTTCAAGTAAACCAGCGTGACTCTCTTCCCTTTATGGCATATGGTACAGATACTCTATCTGTTAATACTGCTGCAGTTCATACACACTTCCTGTTCCCAGCCTACATTTGTAAGCAGAGGAGTGGATTTGGCTGTGCTTCGTCAAAAATGAGGTCACTAGGAAAAGACGGTAATAAAAGTGCGCTACTATAAAATCTATTACTGTTTTTTTTTTTTCATAAGTAAAAGGCAACAGGCTTTAGGATGTAAATCCAGTCCTTTTTAGTAAAGGCTGTAAGTTTACCAGCCTGGTTGTTTGTCTGGCGTCAGTCCCCGTTGGCTCTGTGGAAGATGGACGAATCCCCAACACCTCCCTGCTGAAAATGAGGCCCAAACGGATTCTCTTGTCTTTTTACGGTGGCCCGGAGAGGGACAGCATCTTCTGCGTAACTCTCTCAGCCAATCAGCTGCTGCGCTGCAGTCCTGAATGTTAAGAAGCCCCATTCAGCAGAAACAATGGGGAGGGGGTGGGGGGAGGGTTAAGTGTTGCACGTCACGCCGGCGTCCTCGACGTGACCGCAGTTGGTCTTGCCCCAGCCGGAGAACTTGCACTGGTGGATGGTGTCCTCGGTGCCGATACACGCCACGTCATCCATCCAGATCAGCCCCGTACCTACAGGCAGAAAGACAGAGGATGTTTAAACTGGAAGTAACAATTAACGCCATCTTCGACAGTTTTATTGTGGTTTTTTTTGTTTATACTTCTTTCCACTTTGGTTAACAGCTTCCTGCGTTACCCACAATGCTGTTTGACTACCTGCTGATGGCGGTGCAGTGGGATCTACATAAAGAGAGCAGTGCAGCGGTGCTTTAGTCCTCTAGTCTGTCACTTACTGTATGTTATTAGCAGCTATGAATAGTTGTTCCCTCCAAAAAAAAAAAAAAAAAAAAAAAACACGCTGTCTGAAACCAGTAAGAGCTTTGCCTCTGACTGTTACAAAGCACTGACACTGGAGACTCCTTCCAAACATGTCTTCTTACAGAAAACTTCACCATATTGATGATTACACACGTTTTTAAACTCGTGCATGTGGAGCGTCCACCATACAAGTCCCGGTGAATGAGCTGTTACTATAGAAACGATAACGTACTAGAACGAGCGCATTAATATAAACCTTCAACTAATGTCAGAGCCGCTGTTATAGAAAATTAATCAACACCTCTTTCTTCTGACCAATCAGAATCGAGGACTCACCAGTGATGGCTGCAGTGGAGGCTGGACTGATCTCTGAAATAAAAACTGGCGATGATCTGAATGTCTGCCAGAGATGAGCCGTCTGACAGGAGTGTGTGTTAGCAAAGTATCCTGAGTGATGAACCCTGGCATACACACACAGCTGGATGAGCCTCTGGAGTCTCACACACACACACACACTGTGAGAGGTGAGAAACTCTACACTCATTACCTGATGTTTTTCTACTTAAGCGAAACTACTTCCAGACTGCAGACACTGACAGCTTTCATTAACGACTCGTCTCTGTCTGTTTTCTCGTGGCACTCGCGCATGCACTCAGTCACCACTCACTCTGCTTTTCTCGCCCGTCAGCTCGATAGGGTCGATAGATCAGCAAATCTACGACATCATCTTATCTTGGATTTGATAAGAGATGTTCAAACAACAGGGCTCTCACCCAGTGATTCTGCGACGTGAACAGAAACAAAAGAGCTCCACGGACAATCCGAGGTTTTAACATCGAGCTCAGCCGAACTTTTGTCACAGATTTCCACTCGTCTGATCTATATCTAAGAGCTTAGCTGTTTTTTTTTTTAGTATCACCAGGTCAGGGGCGTTAGCTTTGACAGCTAATGTTGATTTAATGTTGACTTCGTCTTTTGACAAGAACACAGAATACTTTGTCATATTTTAGTCATTTGATTATTGTTAGTCTAGATTTAGTTGATTAAAAAAAAAGGACAGTAATTTTAGTCTAAACTAAAGGTTTAGATTTTAGATTAAATTTTCCCCAAAACACAATGTTTTAATTCTCTCTTAGCAATGTTAAATTCTGGATTCTGATTGGTGTTGATTAATTCTCTATAACAGCAGCTCTGACAGTAGTTCCAACTGTAACGCACGTGATTGGTTTATATTAATGGGCTTGTTTCTATAGTAACAGCTCAGGTGCAGGGTCTTGAATGGCAGATGCTCCACAATCTAAGCCTAATGATAAAAAATGTGCTGTTATTTAACAAAGAAAAATCCCACATTATTGATATGGTGAAGAGTTCTGTAAGGAGATGTTCATCTCCAGTGCACATACCTGAGAACAGGAACTGACTATATCCCATGGATGCTCTACAATATTAAATATAACTGTAAATGGATAAAAAGCACAGTGTTTCATTTATTAACAAATTCAAAATCGCAACCTTTTGGAAAATCACTGTGGTATAAGAGAAATAAAACACTTCGGGAAATGCTGTTATAGGAATGTTTTGAGATATTGATATTGATATTGATTGAGATATTTTCCTGTAACAGCACATCCTGTAGTGTGTTATTCCTTATTTACACCACAGACCTGTTGAAAAACATGTGTAATCGTTGATGTGAAGTTTTCTGTAAGGCGATGTTTATTTACAGTTATGGAAGGAGTCTCCAGTGTCGGCGCTTTGCAACCGTCGGATATAAATCTGTAGGGAAAGTTTTCACGACATGGGTTTCAGCACTGTTTGTAATTCACAGACGATTGTGGCTTTGGACGCCTCAGTAATGTAGTTACACTACTTTTGCCTTGTAGCTTAAAGTGTAGCTACATCTACGTCCTTTTAAAATAATAATAATGTGTAGTTATGAGTGTAAATCTGGATCCACCACCAGATTCTAGGAGTGTAAGGGGTTAAATATAGCTGAATTACAGCAGCACTAGTGTTACTCCATGTTTTTTTTTTTCCCCTCCATGAGCTGCTTGTTGTGTGCGTCCCTGACCGAAGAGGTGAAGAATTGAAGTGAGCAATTTTTTCATTCCTCTTCATTTGGTTTTCATTAAAAACTGGAGCCACTAAAACTGCCTCCTCCTCCTCCTCCCTCTCTTCTCTTCTCTCAAACAAAATTCCTGAAACTAACTTCAGAACTGCTCCTTCAACCACCTCAAGACATCCAAAATGGCCTAAAAACATTAAATCACTTCAAATTTTTAAAAATAAAAATCAGTCGGGCAGTGAGCGCTGTTGAGCTGCAACTGTACTTTGAGTTACGTTGAGAAATTCTTTAAAATACAGAACATCATAATCGATAGATCATATCTGTATGAGTCTGTAACTGTAATAAACAGGAGCCAAAACTTTACAGTAAGTGAGGTTTTAGAGAACGTGTATTTCACTTACATAGCGACAGTTTGGTCTCCAAACCTCTCCAACAATTTTCATCTTTATTTAAATACTTAGAGGTGAAATGTTAAAGCACTAAATCTGACGTTTGCTATATGAGTTGACAATTCGTGTGGGTTTTTTTGCTTTTTGCTTCACATCCAAATAGTAAAAAAGGTGCACGACGCTGGCCAGTCCAGCGCCTCTGAGAGACTTCTGATCTCATAAGAGCTTACAGATGTTTGCAGCTGTGTGGTAGAGAGAGACAGAGATGATCAGAGAGTCAAAAAGCTCATCAATCTTAAAAAAAAAAAAAAACAAAAAACCCCACAACCTGGCACAATCTTTAAATCTTCCTGGCACATCATTTGGAACGAGGCGAATCCACACTCTTCAAACGTGTGTGTGTGTGTGTGTGTGCGCCATCATTACAAATCTGGATTGGCATCACACACACTGTGTATCTGTCCTCTTACTGTCCTCATTATAAACACTACAGTCTCGATACACACATGATCTTAAGTGAAAAATGAAAAATGACTGAAGTGTTTTCTGAAAAAAAAAAAACAGCGGCGAGGCCTTTTTAGGGAAACGCATGGAGCCGCTCCGAAAATCTGAATAACAAATCCAGCCGTTTATAATGAACTCTTATCCTGACCTCATGCTTCAGAAATCTCCGCTCATTCAGCTCCTTTAAACAACATCGGCGCATGAACGCTTCATCATAACAGCCCTGATTTCCTCACGTATAGATTCTTCTGTTAGCAAACATTTCTATAAATCATTTAAACGATCGGAGCTATAGCGCACTTGCGGTTCAGAAAACCACGTAAATATTTTACAACCAGTTTCTTAGCATGATGTGTGTGAACTTGTTTTGGAGATTATTTGGGGGGAAAAAAAAAGCAAGACTTTTTTTTTTTTTTTTTTCATTCTATACTGAATAATGAACAGCTTGATTTAATGGTTCTACAAAAAATGTGTGTGTGTGTGTGTAGACAACAGAAAAAAGCCCTGAAGCAGTTCTCAGTTCTACTAGAAAGTCACACTTTATAAATATGCAAATTAGAAGTGGCCTTATTTGCATATTACAACCCGATTAAGACTTGTATTTTAAGTAAGGAATGAAACACTTGGCCAGGCGTTGTAGACGTTCTAATACGTTATCGTTTCTATAGCAACAGCTCATTCACGGGGACTTCTACGGCGGATATGTATGCTTTATGTAAACTTATTAAAACCGTCCGTAATCGTTGATATGGTGAAGTTTTAATGTTTATAGAAGGAGTCTCCAGTGTCAGCGCTTTGTAACAGTCGGAGGTAAAGCTGTAACTACGTTTTCCAACATCTTCAGGACAGAGGAGTTTGAGCTTTTTGTGTTCTCTCAGTAACACGACTGTGGGAGTGGGGGCGTGGTCAACAGAACGTGTTCAACCATGGCTACGTTTACATGCACATCAAATTCCGTTTAAGGTCTATAGTCAGGTTGCAGTCGTATTCCCAATGTTTATATGCGTACAGGCAATAAATATTCCTGTATACACGGTTGCTGTAAGTGTGCCTGAATTGCCATTCCTAAACACCTAGCCTACAGCTAAGCATCTATTAGCACCCACAATTCCTTGTGGAATGAGCATGCGAATATGTCTCCTTTCAGTGGATTTTCTGAATAAGGTGTTTACCTGCAACAATTTTCCGATTAAAACAGGCATATTCCAGGAACGGGAATCGGAATTTGGGGAATCAAAATATTGTCTTAATCTGAATCGGGTAATCGGATTCTGACGTTTACATGCATGACTCAGTACTGATTAGAATATCACCAAATTCTGATTAATATTGGAGTATTGATGTGCATGTGAACGTAGCCAACGTGTTTTTTCTTGTCTTGTTAGAGAATAAAAGAGGCTGGTGTGGGAACGACTGCTTACCGCTGCTATGACGTAAACTTGTTTCGAAAGACCTTGCGGAACATTAAACAGATAAAAACTATATCGTTCTTTAATAAATTAAAAAATCGTTGGCAAATTGCTGTGTCTTCCTGTAAGAGTAATAAAACACTACCAGGATGTGCTGTTATCAGAAAAATAATCCACTTCTGGGTGGTAACAGAGACTCCGCTTCACTGCACCACCCTGTCGTCGGGTATTTTCCCGTAACACCACACATTTTCCACAATTACTGTACGGAGAATATGAACCATGTGAGATGCGATGTATGTGGATAATCCCTGTCCGCGTACAAGAATAACGATCAGGTGTAAAGAACTCTCGGATCTTCAGGAGTCGTGAGAGAACGCAGAGAGCAAACAAAGCTGGATAAATCATTCCACTATCTCACACACTCTTAATACTTTTGGGTGTATCTGGAAAATCTATTTGCTCTTTCTGTCAGACTGATATCACAGCTCCAGTGTGTGACCAACACACATCACAGAGTTTTCCTAATAAAGCTGTATTAATATCAGTAGTGACATGCTCTAATATACACTATAAACCCTCTGCAAAAACAAACTGGTGGCCTGACTGGAACTCTTGGCTGCTTTGGCTCTTTATCTGACGCTGCTGCTAAAGCAAGTAGAAACTCAGCTGCCAGGAAAGTGTGTGACTTCACTGCCGGTGGTGTTAGCTAGGAGCAGCTGGCCAACACACACTTTTCCACAACACACTCTGGCTTTAAGAGTAAGTGTCTTTAGAAGGGACGTTGTGTTTGCAGAGCTCTAAACACTGGGAATTAAAATCAGTAATAAAACAAGATTAAACACGTAGACGTGATTTTGTAAATATCTGTCGTATAATTTATGGAGGGTTTGTGTGAGGTAGGGCTCTCAGATACAAGCCGTTCACACACACACACACACACACACACACACCCCCAATACGTACGATATGCATAAAGCATCAAACCGATTTCCAACACGAGGAGAAAAAAAAAAGTATTTGCCTAGAAATCTGTACTCACTTTGTGTACTCTCATATTATTACACACGTCATATATTATATATTGTGTGTGTGTGTGTGTTAATCTGTGGCATACTGTAAGTGCATGCCTTACCTTGTCCGAACCGTCCGGTTTTGTGAACCTCTCGTGCTCCGCGGAATCCCAGCATCCTGCACACCACGTCTCCATCCTTCTTATCCCACACGTCGTCACACACCGTCCCCCAGCGGCCCTCGTGAAACACCTCCACCCGGCCTTCGTGTGCCCCTGAGCCGTTCACCAAACGCACCAGAATGTTCTCCACTGCAAAACACACACATAGTGTACTAAAGACAAGCTTACACAGTGCTGCCTGATGAAACACACGATATTTTCTCATTAGTCAACGCTAAAAAGATTAATTTGTGATTATGTGCAACGAGTTATTAAACAGAATCTCAACCAGAATAGCATCAGATGAAATATTGACGTGTGTATAAATGTATACATGCATAACTTCACTCACTTGGATGTGAGTGAAGTCTAGACACACGTGGCAAACAGGTGTTTCACTCCGAGCTTGCATGAGGAAGCAATTTCTTTACCAAGTCAGCCTTCGTTTTATTACTATTATTATATTGTTTTTTCTCCGAGATTGGTGTTCGAACATTTCTGGAGTATTTCTCAGGCTCGGGTTGGGTTCAAATCACACGTGTGTTTCTCATAGCCTAGATTTTTGCCTTTATTCTTTTTTTTTTTTTTTGGACATGTTGCTGTTGGTGTCACGGATGAATGAAGCAAAGAAGCAGCGGTTGTTGTGTTCGGACTGAATTTTGTCAAGGAACAGTTTAAAAATTAGCGCTGTGGGTTAGATAACATAAAATTTCATGCCTGAATAAAGCTCTTTGGTAGAGGTGGTAAAAGGTCCAAGATTCTTTACTCAGGTAAAAGTAAAATGCTCTAAATAAATACTCTGCTAAAATAAATAACTGAATAATAAAGCCAAGATTTTCAGCAGATAAAGCCGGTGTTAGTGTGTGTGATTTCAGCGATCTTATATACTATTACTTATCACACTGTACGTGATCCCAGTGAAATGTTGGCAGAATTCCAAAACAGTCTGTGCCATAATGTGTATTCTCCATGTCAGATTATACAATGAAGATCCTCTAACGATAGACCTAGGATTAAAGAAAACGACGGCTTCCATCATCAATCAGCATGATCCGGAAAAAGCTCAGGCTCGCACAAACACAACAACACTTAAAGTGAGCTTGAGGTAATAAGGAGATTTGTTTCTGTCTATTAGCATGTTTCGTTTACATTTCACCATTGCTACATTGCTTTTTTTTTCCCATGATTTTGGTGTCATACTATGCCGTCCTCCTGTTGGTGACTTTTAGACTAGTGTCATAGCAGCACTCACACTAAGATTTTAATCGAAAACTTATCACTAATCTAACAGAACTTTGTACGTCGGCTATCTTTGGTCGTAGTGAGACTAAATCGGCCACCGATGTGTTCAAAGACCACCGATCTCAACTCACAACCAAATAATTCCTTTACAGTGTGCCATTTTATCTTCGTGAAATGTAGTAATACTATACGCTACATGGGAAAAGTTACGAGGCATTAACGAGGCATCCAAATCCACATTTGTCTGCTAATTATAAAGAATAATTAACTATGAACAACGGTGCTAAAAGTTTGCAAAATTCTTTACACAAGTGGAATCCAAATAAATAATCTGGTGAAGTACAGCTTAAATTCTTCATTCAGGTTAAAATGGAATGGGATGAAGTCTTCATTTTACTAAAACTATGTAAGTGAAATTACGCGAAATATTCACAAAAGAAAAAGGGGGCTGATTTTAATAACTTGAGTAACGTTTTTTTAGTATTGTGCCTCTTTCACCTCTTTCAGAAAACATTAGCTATGGCTAACTAACAATAACTTTATTCCTAATCTCTAACTTTAACTAGTACGATAGCTCTGACGATACAAACTAGCTGAATGCTAATAGCTAGGTTGAGTGTAAGTAGCAGCAGATAGATTACAGTGATGAGGATTAGGTCTGATTCTTTCATCGGTTTAGAAGATTTCGATTTGTTAGGCAGTTAGATCAACTCGTTGGAGCTTTCTGATAATAAAATCACCTTATGGCTTTAAAAATATATGACTGTAGAGAAATGTAGTGATGTAGAAAGTAGAGATTCTTTTGAAATGTAGGTAATGTAAAAAAAAAAAAAAAACCTCAAGTAAAGTACAGATACTTAAAAACCAACAAAATTTTAAAACAAAATGTTTTAATTTTTAACAAATTAAAAACCTCTGCTCTTTGGTAGAACACGCAGTATAGTCTGTGTGACCTGAAATAAACCAGGTTGTTTGACTGAAAGCATCAGATTCCTACTCATGTTTGTTAAAATTTGGCTCTCTGAGATCTGTGCAATGTTTATTTGTCTAAGAAACTTTCGTTTGGAAGTAAAAGCTAGTCCAGCTGTGGCACATTAGCCTTGATCTCTTCCTCAAGGTCTGAAATTCAGCTTTAAGTCTGTAAGAAGTCCATAGGATGAGATATATTATTATTACTGTATCATGGTATCACGCACGAGCGTAACTGTTCCACCAGAGATTGCAAATACGGAAATAGCTATCATTTCTGTAGTCTCTGTGAGGCTTTGTTTACACAAACACGAGATTAATAAAGGAGGACATGGGACGGCCGTGCGTGGCGGCCTGCATGCTGGGAGCTGGATGGACAACTCGTAAATGTATAACAGATGCTGTGCGATTCTGGGAAGCAGAACTTTCTCTGTTCTTCTGATTAAAGCAGCGTGTGACCCAAGAACACTCGGTAGATCATTATAATTCAAACATCTGCAATTTCAATGAAATGAAATGTGCAATATTTTACGGTGAAACAATTATGTTCGTATTTTCCAGAATTTTTACTTTTGGTGCAGAAACAATTTCAGAGCCAAACTAGTACGTTTACTTCCTTTCAAGTCATTACACGTGTCAAAACATAATGCCAGCCAGAACATGCTGCGTCTTTTTCATTGCAAAATCAGGAAATAAACACTTCCAGAAAGCATCAAGCAGCTCAATGCTTGATAAACAATTGAGATAAAGGCATAAAAGTGTCAAAATCCTGTGCGTCACTCTCCATAGTGCTTAGTGCATAAGCAACTCTCTTATCCCAAATCATCTAAAATATTTTGAAAGCTGGATCTGGGAACAATAGTCAATTTGGCTGGACTCAGGACTTGAATGCAAGCCAAACCCTGCTAATGCACACATGCACAAACACTATGAGTATGTTATTAGCAGAGATGCTCTCTCCTGCTGTGAAGCACATGGTCTATGATATAAACCAGTCATTTGATACACTAAACCCTCTGCAGGGGAAAACACATAGGAAATGAAAATTGTAGCTTAATCCATGGTGATGCACCATATTTAAGCAAACTTGTCCTCTTGCACTGACAAATGGGCATTCTGAAAGTCAGAATATGACCTCCATACCCTAGGACTCGTATTATTCCTAGATTAAACGCTGTTGGATACAACGTTTTTAAAGCTGTCTGATTTATTAGAGACCCACAAAAGTAGAACTATAATCAATTATCTCTTAGCCTTGCACAGGACCAGCTCCAGGAATCAGAAAACTTTGGCCTCCAGAAAAAACTGGCTCCATTCGACTACATCAGCAATCAGTGTAACCCATCTTCTTGACCTCTCGTCTTTTGTCCATCCTGTGGTTTGAGTCCTACCTAGAGGGGTGCTTGTATCAGGTGACATGGAGACGATCTACATCTGCTCCATGCTTACTCTCTCTCCACTGGTGTTCCACAAGGCTCAGTGCTTGGTCCCCTTGTCTTTCCACTCTCTATTTCCACTTTCTTGGCAAGTTAATGCCTTTCCAATCTGTTTTGACTCATATCTTGTCATGTACAGCAGCTCATCATCAGTATAATCCTCAAAGTGCCTGCTTATATTTTTATCGTTTGTGATTTAATCCTGAGCTTGGGTTACTGTCTGTCCAGAGTTATGGATGTTCTCCTCCGGTTCTCCGATTGCCTCCCATCTCTCAAAAACATGTGATGCTGAGGTGTGTGCTGCCCTGAGATGGACTGGATGCATTCCCACCTCATGCCCAGTGTTCCCGAGCTCCACCACGACTCAGGCCAGGATAAAATGCTTAATAAAGATGATGAATGAATGTATATCATTGAATAATCCTTTATTATCCTTGGCACATGTTGCAAAAAACTTATTTGGTCATGCAGGCTCATCCTGTAACACATTAAGAGGATCTGACAAAGAGGCCACTCAGGTTCTGTTCAGTCTCTTGTTATCCTAAGTCTTGATTGCTTCGACTTGCTCCTGGCTTGTGGATCCCAAATGCAGCAGGATAAATGGTTTCCAATATTCCATGGCTCATTTATGTCACTCCATTACTGAATTTGCTCCACTGGCATCCTGTAGATGTCCACACTAGATTAAAGACCCTGACACTGGCCTATGAAAGTTATAAATGGACCGTGATGGCAAAGGTGTGTGTATTTGGGTTCTGATTGAGAACATGCCGTGTACACTTTGCTACTGCTTTTGTTGATTTATTTCCCCCCTCACTGTTGAGTGGACCTGGTATCTACTTTTGTTGGTGGTTGAGGCAGTTTTTCTGGTCGCTGCTGACATACAGCAGGCTTGAGCTTGAGCAGAAGATTTTTCTGGCCTGTAATCCAGCTGGCCTGATATCCGAGTCAAGGACGATGCTTGATTGCTCTCAGCATGTGTGTGTGCGCTCTGCTTTGTGCTACCGTCTCTTGGTTCCACATGTACAGTCTTTTTGTTTTTGTTGGTAGCAGGGGATATTGTTCTGCTCGGGACCTTCGGCTTTGTGTTCACACCGTTTGTTGCCAACGTTCTTCACGCTTCAGTCCACCCTGGCGTTCTGGTGGCATTACGGACTGTTGTTGGTGCTCCAGCATTGGATATCAAAAGCACTGTGACCAGCACGACCATGCTGATATGAGCACAGCCGCTAAAGTTTTTTTGTTGTTGTTGTTGTTTTGTGTTGTCTTATGAAGTGATTCTGAAGGCGCTGACTTGACTTGAAGACTTGAAGGCGCTGTTGCAAATTGCAGAAGAACGTTGAAAAACAAAACGGTGCAGTAATCATGGCAGCTCTGCAATTATTTGATTAATGGCAGGAAAATGACTGCTGTGTATCTAAAACAAGCATTTTCTTGCCTAGATTCCATTACAACATCTCTGTTTATCCAAATCAGACCTCTGCCTGGAAAACAAGGCATTCTCTCTCTGTTGCTAAGATTCTGCAGAGACAAGCTTAAACTCATCTCAGTTTAGGGCAAGGGTTCATCATGTGATCAGTGCCAAAACAACCACAGAACATTAGCATAATTACTAATGCTAACCATGCGACTAATGTAAAACAACTGCCCGTGTAGCAGTTCATCAAAGCTGTGGAGCTGTTTTGTCCGAGTTTCTCTGCAGAAACTGAGACTGCAGGCTCAGGGTTGGATCTTAAAACACGTGGCGCTTAAAACACTTGTGGCAAACGTGCAGAGAGGAAACAAATGGCTTTCTCTTTCAAAGAGGAAATGGAGGATTTTTTCTGTGGTTCTGAAGAATGATTAAATGATCTTAGTGGGTTAAATCAAATAACCTTCATAATTGATCTTTTATCCGATATGATCTGTCTCTAATAATGTTTGAGTCTCATTCCTTTTCTTTTTTTTTCCCCTCTGACAGAAAGGACCAGCTGAGAGCCTTATCGACTCCAGGAGTCGTTTTATTTTCAGTCTGTAAACTGTATTACACACTGGTTTCACACACTGGTGTAACAGCATACCCATTTTCAAAAAAACTGTTCCTTTCTTTCAGGATTCTGTTCAGGACATGTGGAACTAGGCTCCGCCCACAGCTGAACACCAGGAACCTTTACTGGACCACAGGAACTTGAGGCATGTTTTTACCAGAGGAACCAGAGCTGATTTGAATTCCTGGATTGTACTTCCAAATTTTTGTTGTTGTTTTTCCTGCTCCACTTCTGGAAATTATTTCCAAAACTCAGGAACACTGAAGCCACCAGAGGGACCAGGGCAGATTTGAATTCCTGGATTGTACTTCCAGAAAATCTTTTTAGTTCCTGTTCCACTGCTGGACACCAGTAACCTTTACTGGAACTCAGGAACTTGAGGCATGTTTTTAACCAGAGGAACCAGAACTGATTTGAATTTATGGTTTGTAGTTCCAGAAAACTTTTTATTTCCTGTTCTGCAGTAGGTAGGCCTGCTTTTCCTGAGGACTGGGAACTTGCACACCGGAATAAATATTGCTCATCAGTCAAAATGACAAACCTTTATGTCCGTCTTTTTTTTTTTTTTTTTTTTTTTTAATAACCTATACACCAGGAACCTTTACTGGAACTCTACTGTGTGACTACTGTGTGATTACTGTGTATACTTTTACATATTTTCTGTAGCAAGACCGTATTGTTTACAATCAAGTAAAACAGTTTAGAAGAAGCGAAACAGACGAAATCAGAGCTCAGAAATCTGATGTGTGAAGTGATCGCTGTCCATTTTTCACATTTTTTTCACCCAATTCAACCTGATTCCACCTTATTCTCTAAAGGTTTTGCTCTCTCACACACTCGCCCACACCACGTCACACACACTGATTTTTACTAACCAAACCATCACCACTGCAATCGTTCATGAAGTGCAAATAAATCAGTTTTACTCTACTCATTTATTCAATGCCACTCAAACAAATCTTTGCTAAACTAAACTAGAATTAAATAAACACAAGTGTGCTAAATTCATAAAGCAAAGGACAGCCTGCTCTAAACAGTGGTAAAAAAACCCCAAAAAAACTCTTTTTAAATCATTTTCAAGAGAGACTTTGTTGGTGAGATTAATCTTTTAACCTACAGCTGGATATTATTTATCTGATGGTGTGATTAGATGTTTATACAGCAGTAAATAATACTGCCATCATTAGATTGTTTAATAGAATTTCCTGTTTTACATTTTAATAAATACTCACTGGCAGATGGCCTGGTGACGGTAACTCTGCTCCATCACACCATCCCGTCGTTGCTTGTTTTCCTATAACTGCATGACCCCATTCCTTAAATAGTCTTGTATTGGCATTGAACAACAACACTGCCAGCTACGACATATTTTTTCCCCTAAATGATGCTAAATTGTGAAGAGAGTTCATCATTCTACATAATACACACTTTTTTTTTTTTATATCATTTTGGTTTTTTTTTTTAAACCCGCATTTCCTAGTGGGCGATGGTTTATTTCACGGCTTGTACACATCCTTGTTGCACTCTGTTCACCATCCTACTCACACACTTACTGAAAACACACCATCGTCTCACACACATCCTTACACGCACTGCCCTTGCACTCCTAAACTTCTGAAACCAATTCAAGAGCAACAATAAATAAACAGACAAACCGCCCTCGCTGATCCGCCAGAACATGTCGTCACAGAAGGAAATCAGTTAATCTGTTTCACCTGCTCCACACGGTCCAAACACTCTCCTCAGTCTCAGTGCTTACTAACCTCCTCTAATGAAGACACTCAGAATAAAGAAAACTGGGGGTTGGGTTTGGGCTCTTTTCCCTCATTAAGAATATTTTAGGATCAGATTTGGACAATTTAACTAGACTAAGTCCTACAGAATTTATAAGAATAATCCGATTTACACAATTACCCCCTTCGCCCAAACTCAAACTTGAGGCATCTTTCCACCAAAGGAACCGCGTCTGATTTCAATTTTTGGCTTGTAGCTCCAGAAAATGGTTTCATCCCTGCTTCACCATAGGAAATATGGATCATTTTCCAGACATCAGGTATTTTACGCATGTTCCCATCAGGGGAACCACAAGATATTTTAACACCTGGGTAGTTCTTGTTTGGTATCCAGCATTTGTATGGAAAAATCTGGCAACCTCAGAGGTGAGAAGTAGACACAATTTCCATAATCTGAATGAAGAGCCAACAAAGATTGACTTAACTCAATAACTCAATTCTGAATACAAGGAACTTTCGCCCACTTAAATATTCGCAGTGTCATGGCCTTTAGTGTAAATGTGTAAAACCACCAAGTATCCTTTTGTCATCTTGCGTAATGATATCAAGCTGCACTAAAGAAAAATATCGACTCTGGTTACCCAAAATGGCTGCCCCAATAACATTACAGTGTTCTTCACAAACAGTGAAGTTTCGCTCATGTTTATAGGTCACAGATTAAGAACTGGAAGTGGTTTGAGGCAGATATTTATGGACAAGACTTTGTGTAAAACACTCATTATCATGTTAGCAAAATTAGTCTTGTAGCTTCAGGGCAAAAGTACAGAAGAAAACTTCAGACCCCAAAAATCAGACTGTAATGAATCCCACAGTGAGCTGAAGTGAGCAGTGTGCGCTGGCTGAAGAGTGAATGTTGGCCCACAGCAGAAATGACAGACGCAGAGCTTCAGTTGAACAAAGCTTTCTGAATGAAAGACGAGCGAGGAGAATGTAAAGCATGCGTTTGATCCCCGAGCTGCTCTCAAACATGTTTTGCAGAAGAACTGCAGCGGCTGTCCAGAGAGATGTTTAGTTTGTAATTCCAGAAAGCATTTTAGTTCCTGCTCCACTGCTGGAAATCACTAACCTTTTCCAGAACTCAGGAACTTGAGGCATGTTTCCATCACAGGAACCAGGCCTGATTTTAATTTCTGGGTTGAAATTCCAGAAAAAAAATTTTTAGTTCCTGCTCCAGCTTAGGAAATCAGGAACCTTTCCAGAAGTTAGGAACTTTAGGCCTGTTTCCACCAGAGCAACCAGGGTGGATATTAATTTTTGGTTTGTAGTTCCAGAAAACTTTAGTTCCCCCTCCAGAGTAGGTACTTATTCTGAGGAGCAGGAACTTCCAGAGTGGAATATTGCTCATAAGTTTAAAAACAACAAACCCTGCTCTTTGTGTTTTATAACTTGTTATTACTAACATTTGTTTTACATCAAGAGCAGCATGATGTAACTAACAAAGCAAGACATAAATCTCAACCTCCTCCGTGTTTATTGTCTTGCCATACTTTTGCCGCTAACTGGATGTTTATTTTATAGTCAGTCAGTGTATTTGCCGTTGGTGGAGATGCAGCACAGGAACTTACTTGCCTGGAATTGTGTTGCTCTCTTTTGTGTTTGGTTTGGGCAAATGGTTTAAAAGAGGAGTAAGAGATAAAAGAGAAGATAAGAGCTCCTACCTGTCTTGCCTCCTTGGTCCCCTCGGTCCCCTTTCTCTCCTTTGGGTCCTCGTTCTCCTCTCTGGCCTGAAAGAGACAAAACAATTGTATTAGTCTTCTAGTAAATTCTAATGTGTACTGGATTATTAGGAAAGAAACGTGAGCCAACACACCCATAACACACCTTGTCTAACGCGGTTATTATTAGAGATAACTTGCTGCCTTTGATTTAGAACTTCCTTCTTGGAAAAAGGTTCCTCACGGGTTCTTCGGCTGGTTAACAGTTCCAGCCTTTCAGATCTACCTTTCAGGTTCTATTTAGCAACTTCTGCAATGGAAACCCTCTGCTGAAGTGTTCTTCACAGTAACTTCAAAGGTTCCTCAAGAGGAACAACCCAAAGAACCTTAGACATTTCCCTCCATCCCCCCTGCCTCCCCAAAGAGTGCAGATTTCTTTTGCCTACATTCCTCTTAAGTAAGACTTCTTCGTTTCCCCCCTCAACTGTCAGCATGTTTTACATTTAATCCTATATGTAATCCTGCTGGTTTTTTTTGGACACAGCAGAACTTCCAAGGCTGAAATTCACAGGGTCACGTCAAGCGTTTTTTTTTTTTTTTTTTTTTTAAACCTCCTGACCAATCTGATCACAAGTTGGGGGCCAAGCAAGAGAACAACCATGGAGGACAAAGTGTCGGCAAAAAAATTACTAGGTTGTGAGCCAATATGAGGAAATTTACAACATGACAATCGAAAATATTTGTCAATGTTGCACTGTAACACTAAAGAACATCTCGTCTGTTTTGGGTAAGTTCACCAACATCCCACTTTAACTGTAGCTGCGTACAGTCAAGTCTCACATTGAGCTCAAATTTTCTTTTCCTCCAGAGCTACAATGAAAGCAAACAACATCCTCATCACCAGTTACACCAATCGTCGTTTCATCTGCATT
>CM040483.1:3191599-3228554 GCA_022758105.1 Pangasianodon gigas
AAAAAAAAAAAAAAAAAAAAAAAAAAAAAAAAAAAAAAAAAAAAAAAAAAAAAAAAAAAAAAAAAAAAAAAAAAAAAAAAAAAAAAAAAAAAAAAAAAAAAAAAAAAGGAAGAAGAAGAGACAGATTGGTGGTTGGTAGGAAAGTATCGAATTCCAGATGAAAGAGGATTTAATGCCAAATATGGATGATTTAATGCACATAAAGGTGAGTTATGGCTAGAATGAAATGTCCTACCTGTAACCAGCCACATTTAAGGTTTATTGAATTTGGAATTTGGGCCAATACGACTCAAATGCAACTAGCCATATCTAACGCTGGTGCCAGTTTTTTGGTCGAAAATGGCTCAGCTGTGAGTTCTGGTCCATATCATATCTGAGATGTGTTTTAGTAGTCAGACTCGGATGATTTCATCGCTGTCATTCCATGATTTGCTATATGGAATGTTAATACCAACCATGCGATTAATGTTAAATAACGAACTATATAGCAGTAAAATGAAAGAATCCGCCCAACCTCCCTCCTCCTTTCTGAATCAAAATGGCGGACGTTGATTAAGCATAGCCAATATGTCTGAGTTTCTCTGAAGCGGTGACTCCAGGCCCAGCGTGGCTCTGTCTCTCTTTGAGTTTGAGTTGGCCTGGATTTATCAGAGCTTTATTACAGAGAGAGGTTAACACACACTTGAGGAAAAACAGAACACATCATGCTAATGTTACAGAGAGATAAAAGCGCCTTTAAGTAGCTAATACATGAAGACAAGCTCATGGAGAAAAAGGAATGCGCTTCATGAAATGTTAATCTAATAAACGTTCCTCGCTAAGTCAAAAGTCTTAAGATCATAAGATAACGTCATGCAGAAATGTGAATCTCTTTCAGATCTTTGGACCAACTTGAATCTACATTCTAGTGAAAGTTCTTTACTTGGATAGCTGATAACATGTCCAGAACTGATATACTTGTGTAAAGAAAATAGTGGACGCTGTCCAAAATAGACTAATTAAGCTAGATTCAGAGTTTATACACCTTTCATGTACGTAGGACTAACAGCATTACCACAAAAACATCGCGTTGTAATGTGAGCTGTCCAGAATGAATTTCATGCTAGAGAAGGTGGAAACAGTTAGCGTCAGCTGACAGGAAACAGAAAGTGCCAGATGTTCAGTAGTTTTACTACACTGAAGCACATCCATGTCATCCCCTCTTCTGCACAGCAGCCAGTTTGTTTTTGTGAATGATTTGGTCTTGTTAGCATTCAGAAGCCACGCTTTGTCTTGTTTCCAACTACACTAGAAACTGCTATAACTAAATGAATTAAAGACATACTGTATATTTGCTACATTAAGAAAATGAAAGCGATCTATATTTAGTAGTTATACTATTTTAGCAACCGTCAACTAGCCTGAAAGAGTAGCTAGGCTATCACCACTGTGATAGAAAATGTAGTGACTGAAACTAGCTAGCGTAAAGATCTCTAGCAAACAAGTCTATGTTAATAAAAAAAGAAATGGTGTTTATCAGCACTACTCTGTGACTTGGTTAATAAGTCAGGAACGAAACACGTTTGGTCATGCTGTTATAGGAAAATAATCAACAACAGGGTGGTTTGATGGAGCAGAGTTACAGTTTCCACACCAAAGTTGATTATTTTCCTATAACAGCATGGCCTGAAGTGTTTTATTCCTCTTACACATTGACAAAAAAATTTGCCAATGATTACAATACTTCATTTGTTAAAGAATGACATTATACTTTTTATCTGTTTATAGTTACATTTAATGTTGTGGAACATTCATGAAACAAGTTAGTTCCTGTTCTCACTTACTTTATAGCAGCTATAAACGGTCGTTCCCTCACCAGCCTGTCTTTTTTCTCTCTCTCTCGAAGTTAATACAACAAACAGCGCAGCTTGTCATGTTACCGAGAAACCGTGAAGACTTTCCTGTGGTGGAAAACTTAAAGCTACAGATTTACCTCTGACTGTCACTGGAGACTCCTTCCATAAATGTTAAATACACATTTACTTACAGAAAACTTCACAGTATTAACAATTAAACAGGTTTTTAAATCTGTTTGAGCGACGCTCTGGCATACAAGTCCCTGTGTATGAGCTGTTACTATGGAAACGATTATTAGACGTAAACGTATTAGAACGAGCGCAATGAGATACGCTACTGTCAGAGCTGCCGTTATAGAAAATTCATTCTGACCAATCAGTACTTGCAAGTTATTATATTGGGGTTGTAGCATCGCTGCCATTTTGCTACTGGGAACTGTAGTTGGTAAAGCTAACTAGCTAAAAACAACATCCGAGAAACTGACAGAGTCTCGAATAAGGTCAGTTATTCTGGTTACAGCGAGGCTTGCTGTTTTACTCGAGCTGTAGTGCTGTCCTCGCAGCTCCAGGTGGGTTTGGGAGGGAAAGCATGCAGGCAGGATTAGAAATAACCTGCACACGGCTGTCTGTGGTTTATAATGGGCACAGAGAGACAGCGGGAGAGAGATTTGAGTAGGTGGTTTGGGTGGAACACATTATTATGAGAATAATACAGATGTTTGGTGTGCTATAAGAGGCAGGAAGCTTTCTAATCTAAGCGAGGATGATGATACCTTCCCGCTCCCCACACGCATCCGTCTCCTGCTTCAAATCTCACAGCACACCAAAGTAAGCACAGGCTGTTTGCGTTTCACACCCCGCACCCAAAACCACAGAGGACTTCAAAAGCACTTTTCAGCACCAGGATACGGAGAATCAAAGACTTTCCGTGTTACACAAATTGACTTTTTCATGGTTACGAGGCAGGGAATGACGGATTAAATACACACTTGTACCGTGCAATGCTATTTCCATGGTGTGTAGTGAGAGTTCAGTCTGCTTTCTGCCACAGAAATAGTGATACTTATAGTCAGGGATATTGTAGGGTTCGTTTCCAACCTGAAGTTTTTAATTTAAAACTATAGTATTTTGAAAGGCAGGATTATTTGTCTAATGTCTGGTGTGTGATGACCTGATGATCTTCTGGTGAATTTTCTTGGTAAAGCCATATATATATTTTTTTTATTAGTTCATAAACCTGAACACGGGGTCTAATTGTTACTTTTTTTTTGTTAATCAGATCTTGATTAGCTTGTTTTGCTTCTTTTGCAGTGTGGTTTTGGGGAAAAAAATTCAGCAGGATGTTATCTGATCACCTGGGTGGTATAACTCCGGGACAGCTTTAAATTTAAGTCATTTCCAGAACTTTCACATTCTTGTTATTTATCCCGTTGTGTAGTTCCGAGTGCTCGGGTTTTGGTTCAGAGCGAACTCATTTTGTTTTTCAATTCCGGAGTTTAATGAAAAGCAGCGAGTGTGAAAGCCACTGGCTCTGTTCTCCACTCAGGCATGAGGTCGAGCGCACAGCCAGGTTCAAGCTGGCTGAAACACACATTCGAACAAGTCCAGTGTCCCACTGATGAAAACCTGCCTAAATAGAGCCATTTTGTTAAATTGGGTTCAATTAAGACTTTTAATTTAATTGCTGTTCCTGTTTAAATCCATCACACAGCTGTGTACAAAACAGGCTTTACAGTCTGTACAAAGAAGTTCCAAATAAAATACGTTTAGGAAGCTACGGAGCTTTACTTATCCAAAAAAAACCCCATGAGGAACTCTGTAAAGTGGAAATGGTAGAGGCTCTGTCCTGATTTAGATTTATCATCAGATGAAATACAGATTGGTGTAACTGTTATTGAGGAGGTTGTTTGTCTTCGCTGTAGATTCAGAGGCAGAAGATCAGGAGAATTTGAGCTGCTTGTGAGACGTGACTGTATGCAGCTACAGTTAAAGTGGGACGTCACATCACGTACCATCGTGTTCACAAGCTGTTATTTTTAGTTACATTGAAACAATGAAATAGACAATAAAATATTTTCTATTTAAAATGTCATAAACGTCAGTCACCCACAAGACTGGCACTTTGTGCTCCATGTTTGTTTTCTCACCTACCTTTTGTTTGCTTTGTTTGCGTCAATCTCATTGGTCAGGATATAAGAAAAATAAAATGAATTTTTATAAATTTTGAAAGCTTTGAAAGATTCATTGACTCACTTTCTGACTCATTCGCTCAATGACTCATAACTCATGAACTGAATCACTCAGTGACTCGGTGATTCACTCACTCAATGATCCCCCTATCAATGACTCACTCAGTGACTCACTCACTCACTCAATGACTTACTTTGACTGACTCACTGAAAGAATCACTCCTCACTCACCCAGTGACTCTCTCACTCACTCGGTCTCACCCTCTCTGTGACTCATCCAGTGACTCACGCAGAGACTCACACAATGACTCAGTGAATCACTACTCATTCCTGTACATTAGTTGGAAGTATACACTAAAACACGTACCATTAATCTATTCATCATCTCTGAGCAAGGCAAGAGTAGCATGGAGCTCACTCACTGACTCACTCGGTGACTCACTCGGTGACTCTCACACTGAGTCTCACCGAGACTCGTGCCATGACTCACTCACGTACATTAGGTGGCAGTATGCACAAAAGTGCAGACCATCAATCCATTTATCTCTGAAGTGAGGAGAAGCATGGACCTATGTGTGTGTGAGGGCGTGTGTGAGGGCGTGTGTGAGGGCGTGTGTGAGGGCGTGTGTGAGGGCGTGTGTGAGGGTGTCGTCTTTTACCTTTGGGTCCCATTGGTCCAGTGTCTCCTTTCTCCCCATTTTGGCCATCGACACCACTAAGTCCTTGTGAGCCCTGGATGCCTTTTTCTCCTGGTATACCTGACAACACACACACACACACACACACACACACACACAGTTTCAGCATTTACTTTCCCCAGTTCTGCTGGAACAAGAGAATGGGGCTTCAATTTAAATAAATGGAAATATCTGTCCTTATCAGGTTTGGGAGGATTGCACTGTGTGTGTGTGTGTGTGTGTGCGCGTTTCATGCTGTGATGCAGGCCAGACCATCCAACACCATTCCAGAACAGTCTGTATAGCATCCACATATCATTATATGATAGTGAGGACACAAGAGGTCTGAAGTGTGTGTGTGTGTGTGTGTGTGCGCGCGTGTGCGTGCGTGTGCGTGAGACATTTGGGTCTGAGCAATGATCTATAAGCTAATAACTTTAGAGTATCTTCACTGTTTTCCCAATTAAATGCAGAAAAAGAGGCTGTATGCACAGGAGGGAGTCTCAATTCTGAGAGGAAAATATGTAAAGACTGGAGAAGCTCCATCATTACTGAACACACTCTGTCACACACTTCACTGAAAAATGAAGCACTGCTTTTTTCCGCTTTGAGAACATTTCTGTGTGTGTGTGTGTGTGTGTGTGTGTGTGTGTGTGTGTGTGTTATACCTCTAAAGCCTGTCAGGCCAGGGATTCCAGCAGGCCCTAAAGGCCCCACGTCTCCCTTCTCACCTTTTGGTCCTGGTGGGCCTGTAAAATCGAGAACAAAATATTTCGCTAAAAACACCAAAGCAAGCCTATTTTTTTCCTTTAATGTACTTATTTTTAAATGGAAAAAAAAAACTCAGCTCACTAATGTGGTTAATGAATGAGTACTGGTAAGATGGATGGATGGATGGATGGATGAATGGAAGGATATACAGTATGGATGGGGAATCCATGGAATTATTGATGGATGGAAGGAAGGAATGAGGGAATTGGTGGATATACAATATGGATGGATGGATGGATGGATGGATGGATGGAGGAGTGAATAGAACTACCGATGGATGGAAGGAAGGAATGGGGGAATTGGTGGATATACAATATGGCTGGATGGATCTATGGTTGGTTGGATATGCAGGATAGATAGATAGATAGATAGATAGATAGATAAGGGTGTGCTACAACATAAAACACAACTTGTTTCACAGATGTTCCACAACAGTAAGTGTAACTATAAATGGATAAAATGTATGTTGCGTCGTTCTTTAATTTAAAAAAATAAATAAATAAATAAAATTGTAGTTGTTGGCAAATTGCTGTGGAATAAGAGGAATAAACCACAGGACAAGCTGTTTTTGGAAAATAATCAACTTTGTGGCTTCATGTCAGGCCACACCATATTATTGTTGATTTTTTTTCCTATAACAGCATGTCCTGAAGTGTTTTATTCCTTTCTTTTAAACCTCAGCGTAACTGAAAACTCCCAGAGCCCATCAAACTTTGTCTTGACTAACACCATCAGGCCACACAGATATGATTTGAGATTATGGATGACGCGGCGCAGAGCTCTCCTGCACACTTATAGCGCTCCTGTGGTCCGGTTATCATGGCCGGCCAATGTTTTTGTTACGCTTGGCTTTCAGTGCTCCGCTGTGCTCTTTCTGCAGAGCCGTGCTGGCAGAGACCGACACATTTACTCACTCGCTCGAGCACATGAGGGAGGGGAAAGTTTTCCGATCCCTCACGATGTTTCTCTCTTCTGCTCCCCGGATACAACGCACAGACGTGAAGCTCAAACCTGGGCCTCGGATCTCTGATGAAGAGTTTTTGTTACAGGTCTGGTTTATATGATCAAGCGTGATGAAGGAACTTTCAGCAGAGAGTGAGAGAGTTTTTTTCAGGACTGGAGGTTCTGCGATGGTTTGTGTTCTCGCTCTCTGCTCTGTCGAGTCATTAATCTACTACACCGAGCCAAATGTACTCCACAGTCAAGTGCTGTCAGAAGGGTGTTAGTGGAAGATCCATTTTGCTGTTGATTTGTGAGCCATTGTGTGGTTTCCTTAATGACTGGGTGGAGGATTTGGTTAGGGATTTGTCAGTAAAAAAAATGTCCGTTTCAGTGGACACTGGGAGTTCAAAACATTCCCATGTATAGGCGTGAGCTGGTACAGAAACATCTGGACTTTACACTGCTAAAGAACCCCAAATCATAGTATTTTCTGTAATGAATAATAAATTGCTTTCCACAAAAATGTCATTAAAGGCTACATTTTACGTTCTATTTAAGAAATCCAGACTATTAATATGCAATTTGGACAAAAAAAAAACGTGTCCTCGCCCTTACCCTCCCCTCAGTAAGACACTGCTCCATGGTTTATATCTGTACACTGGAATATGATTGGCTTATATATTTTATGACACAGTAACATTTGTAAATGCCACAATCCTACATGCTTCACTCCCTTTGCCTCTATAACTGCCCCAAACGCTAGGTATTTGGATCCTCTCCATTTTCCTTGAAGGTCATGGCAAATCCTTGACTCAGATTTTTTGGATCTTTTCTATTTTTCTATTGTTTTTACTATTTTTTGATTGCTGCCTTATTGCATATTTAAATTCTTCTCTTTGTTTAAAGCTAAATTGTAAAATAGACATCCATGTTCCCTTTTCTCCACCCAGAAACCATGAGGGATGCAAACTTTTGCACTGAATTGTACTGTGCTGTCACGTATCCTTTCCTCTTACCTTCGATGATGGTGATGTTCTTCAGGGCCATGGAGTGCTCCCAGTCTTTGAGCCTCAGGTCCTCAGTGATGACGTTGAGAATCTCGAGCTCGTTCCTCATCTGCTCCTCCAGATGGATCTGCATGATCTTGGCACTCCTGGCGTCCTGGGTCACGTTGCCCAGCTGCACCTGAAGCAGCTCCATCTGCAGCCACTGGGTGCTGACGTGGCTGCTGAGCGAGTGGTTGATGGAGCCCATGGTCCAGTCCACCTCGTCCAATTTCTGGCGAAGGATGTCCACTCGACCCACCGTCTCACGCAGTGCAGCATCCTGACTGTGGATGGAGGCGGTGGCTCGGGCCAGAGCTGCTCCTAGTGCGCTGCTGTTTCTCCGGCTACTTCCCACCTGCTCCTCCATCTGGGCCATAGATCCCGTGGCATGTTCGCTAAACGCCTGCAGATCGCGGATGTCCCGCTCCAGACCCTGCACCAGGCGTCCTGTGAAGAATACAAGAGCGTTATTCATCGCTCAAGGATTAAAGCCCTGACTACTGGTTCAGGTAGACTAGCAGTCAGTCACTACCATGGCAGGAAATACCTGAGTAGCTGGACTTTGTTACTGAAATTAAAATGAGAATATTTAAAACTATTTTAAAACTTTTTTTTTTTGTATATACTATTGTACTGGTGTCCATGACACTAAGGGGCGGGTAAAAATAATTGACAAGCCAGAGCAAGATGAGCATCCATACTGATACCTTACTAAGTTATTCTGTAAGAACAAAATATCAGCTTGCATGAAATCACATTGAGGTAGGTTAACTTGGTCAATTTGCTAGCTAGCTTTGCCACCTCTGCATTCATTAATTAAGGATTAGTAGCTAATTATGCACTTGACATTAAATCCATTCAGTGAGTCATATTGTGCAGCTCTGATTCCTAAGCATGATGATTAGCTGATGATAAATTTGCATTTCAGCACATGGTAAACATTGTGCTTCTCTGTTTTTTGTTTTTTTTTTCTCCCCCTATTCCGCATTTGGGTTGTACCTAGCTGCCTCAGCTCTTCGCTGTGGTTATGGAACAGGCGCTCCAGCTTCCAGATGTTCTCCAGCAGGTCGCTTTGGGAAGGCAGCTGGCCGAGAGACTCCTGCAGAGCTTCAGAGCGATCTCCCAGACGCGTCACATTCTCCAGAAGAGCCTCCTGCTTCTCCGATGACGCCTGGGACCTGGAAACTGAGAAGAACAGAACACAAACACACACAAACACACACACATACACACACATCAGGCTTTGTGGTCATTAATGAGCTGTGTTTGTCAGATCGATCATGCTGGAGAACAAGCAATAATAAGATACAATAATAAAAACACATTCAGTTTCAAAGCAAATTAATTTGATCTAAAGGTCCAGTATGTAGTAACTGATCTCTGGCTTTGAATTGCTGTTGGATCTGGCTTAGGCATTGTTTAGTAAAGTAAGCCAGGACTGTGCTGAGATCAACAGATCCTAGAGATATGATGCTTTTAGTAACCTCAATACACCTCACTACAGAAAAAATACAGGATATAAGAAGCAGGCATGGACGTTCTGTTATTTAACACATGCTTTTGGAATAAAGATAAAATTTTTTATATTGGAACGTTATCAAAAAATGTACACTTAGGCTTTGTTTAATTAAATAGGTGTAAATTTTTACACTATAACAAAAATCTAGTCTTTGGATGATGTTTGATGTGTGAAGATGCTCTCGATAAAAACACCTTTACAGAAAAGTTTGTAGAATCTAACATAAATCCAACAATAATCAACACTGTTTGGGGAAATTCCTCTGTAATATCCATCTAAACAGGGAAAGGAACAAACTTTTGGATATAAATTTAAATTTTATGTCCAGATTTCTGTAAAGCTGCTTTGTGACAATGTTCATGGTTAAAAGTGCTACATAAATAAAAATGAATGCAAATCACCTCGAAACCGAAAAGATTTTGTTCTGAATGCAATTTTAAGGAAAATAATAATAAAAAAATGCAATATTACTAAATATACAGTAATTGCACTACTAAGTATGGTTTAGTGACAAAGAAATTGACATGTCTATCAGGAAACATGCTTTTTAGAGATACATTACATGACGTGATGATGAAGTGGGTGGAGCTTTTCTTTAAAGTTGCTAAGTTTGAGATAATGCAGTGGTTTGAGTGGACAAAATCAACTTTTTTATGTTGAGGTGTAATATTTTATTGCTACAGTATAAGAGAAGAGCAATTTATTCAAAAAAACTGAAAAATGATCGAGCAAAATGGTCATTTCTGTTTGTAGTCTTGTATTATCTTCAGTAAGTGTTTTAAACTTTCAGGGTTGCAGTGGATCAATTCTAAGCAAACTAGATCAGAAAACAAAAAAAAACTGTGTTGTACAAGCCGTACAGACAATTTTGTTTAATCATTTTTCAGATTTTTTGGATAAATTGCATCTATAGTACGTCTTCTGTATTAATAAAAATATCAAAAAGCAACTTAAGAGTGTTTATTTGACTGTGTGTGTCCACTCCTCACCACTGCGTTATTAAGCATCTTTGTAGAAGGTTTTAGCTCCGCCCACTTTACAATCACGTTACATCATAACGTACATCACTGAGAAGCTTGTTTCCTGATTATATAAATGTCGATTTGCGTATGCAAGTTTCTTTTATAAACCTTACAAACCACACTCGCTAGTGAGAAAATAGATGAAATCACATCTATTTTTAAACCTGTTTTCCTCAAAACCTCAGTTTTTTTTTTGTTCAGAACCAAAAACCTCAGTTTGTAGATGACATGCATTGATAAAATTTTACAAGCTTGTTGCTATTGTTAGTGAGAAGCTTATTACAGAAGAATTTCTCAAAATAAATGTTGGATTTAGGTTCGATTTTATACTGAAAATTGCATCAAAATCTAAAAAAAATATATTTTTTTTGGATAGTATTACTATGATGTTGCAACAAACATTTCTGTAAAAGTCTGTGCAGTGTGTACTCAGTCAAATAAACATTTTAATTCCAACATGACCCAAAAAGTCTATTTTTTTTTAAGTATGCAAATGTACACATATTTAATTGTGTAATAAAGTCGAAGCCTCATTTGCATAAATATGTTCAAATATAAAAAGTACTAGCAAGAATATCAGCAATTCAAAACTTAGCAAATATTTAATAGACATACTAATATGTCTTGCTCAAGTGGCTAAAAAATGTTTCTTTTCAAGAGATGAAAGAATGAAGTGTGAAAAACGTGTGTAAATTACTGATGATGTTTAAAGTTTGCCTTTAAAAAAAATTGCATTTTTTTTAGCATTAAGATATCATGCAGTTTTCACTTTTAATGTGTGCAACACGTACAGTGTTGAGTCAGAGTGTACTGTACTGATCTACAGCGCGCGCACACACACACACACACACACACACACACACCTTGTTCTCACTCATCAAGATTTAGTGCACAACATGACTAAACAGGGTTTTTTAATGAGCATCAATCAAGCTCAGAATTAAAGACATTGAAACAGGTTCCAGGTGCGTTGTGCTAATGTTCTCCAGCAGGAATTCTATAGCTCAGGCTGAGAGGGAAAGTGTTTAGGGCTGTTAGTGTGGAGTCGCTCAGTAACACATGGCTGTTGGAGCGAGACGGGGTTTGTAAGTTAATACGCTCCGAGTCCAGGTGATGTAATAGTGCCTCAGTCTTCTGAGACACGGCCGTCATGTCACTCACACACACACACTACACATACACACTCTACATATACGCTATACACACTCACATACTCTACACATACACCATACACACACACTACATATACGCCAAACACACTCACATACACATACCATACGCACACACACTCTACACATACACCATACACACTCGTATACACACTCGTATACACACTCGTATACACACTCACATACACGCTGTACATATACACCGTACACACTCACATACACCATACACACTCACATACACTGTACACATACACCGTATACACTCATATACACGCTGTACATATACACCGTACACACTCACGTACACACTCTACACGTGCACCATACACACACTACACATACACTCTGTACACATACACCATACACACTCACATACACTGTACACATACACCATACACACTCACATACACACTCACATACACACTGTACACATACACACACTACTCTCATATGCACTCTGTACACATACATACTTCACATACACTGTACACACCTCACGTATGCATTCTGTACGCGCACACACTCTACTCGCGCACACACTCATGGCCTCTGTATGTGCAGCATTTTTGCTGTGCACGTGTGCATTAAAGATGAACGCATGATCTGCAGGAACTTTTCCAGGAATCCAGGAACTTTTGCAGGAACTCAAGAATTTCTAACAGAGGAACCGGACTGATTTTAGTTCCTCAGACATGCTTTTGAGAATTACTGGGATGGAGTTGGTTGTAACGCACCTGCCAGCCTTAATGCCTTTCGAGTCGGAGCTCCACATTTTAACATCAGAATACAAGTTATCACTGAAAAACACACCAGAGTCTTCCCCATCTGTTAACGACATCTATTAGGAATGCACTGAAATTAGTCACTTTTAATTTTTTTTAATTAATTCAGTTCAAAGCTAAGCCTCTGTCTTTCAACTATGAGAAGACATCAATATAATTCGTAATCAGATAAATTGCTGTTAATCCAAAATAATCTGCTTTACAGCAGAGCCAAGCGTGAACATTCATCAGAAAAACACAGAATGGTATGAAGACGCAAGAATCGAGGCTGGGGCTGATTTCCTTCAGCTGATTACAGAGTGACACGCCCCTTAGAATCGATCTCCACTTTGGTTGATGTACTGTATTTCTACCCATCTGTAACATTTCATCAGCAGTGACTGAGGGTGTAATAAACATGAACGAGGTTACTGATGGGTAGTAAAATTGATTTTCACCCTCCGTTTCAATATCCTGACCAGCCGTCAGTGCAGATTTTGTTGAAAATCATCAATCGTCTTCAGAACAACACGCAAAAGAATTGTAATTGCATCTCACGAGGTTTGAAAGCTGAGAATGCTCATTCCAATGACGTGATGCACAGAACTGTGGGAAAGTTGTTTTCATGACGAGAACATCGTGAGCATCTCAGCTTATGAGACTTAGCGTTATTAATCAGAATTTGGAGGTTATACAGTTTGACTTTGACCAGAGCATGAAATCTGGCAAACACTGAAGCCAAAACCACAAAAGCCCTGTAACAGATGGATGCGATCTCACAGGAGTAAATTAAACTGGGAAGAATGTTCTGCTCAGGAACTCTGGAGCTCCGTTCAGGAACGAATGCAGTGATGGCAAAGGTTCTCTCGTCTCTCAGTAGCCAATCACATCGCTCCTCCGGAGACACGCTGGAAAACTAGCCTTGATGACAGATACTGTATGTACACTCGCCACACCACACCACATCACGCACACGATATGGCTGAATATTTCTAAACATACAGCAGATTTCCTTTGATTTTTTTTGCAAATGACGTGATTTTATTATCTGGTTTTCTTTTTTTTTCTTTAAACTAACACTCGGGAGGAGTGCACTTTAGGGAGAAAGCCAACTTTTTTTTTCAGCCAAGTGCATTTTAATTTATTTTCAAGAAAACTCTGAAACTAGTCGGCCCACTGGACACCATTAACCTCAAACATTTTACATTCCAGTGACTATATCCAACTCCAAAAATCTCACTGCTGTTAAAAAAAAAATGTAGCCAGATAAGTGTAGATACTTAAGTATTTAAGGAATAAATCACACTGTGTCATGCAGTTATAGGGAAATAACCAACGACAGGGTGGTGTGATGACGCAGAGTTACTGTTCCCACCCTGAAGTTGATTATTTTCCTATAACAGCATGTCCTGAAGTATTTTATTCCTTTCAAATGCTGACAATTTGCCAACAATTACACATTTTTTACTTAAAGAAAACAATTTTTATACCAAGAAACCACACAACACACACACACACAAACCCCTCTGTCCTGAAGATGTCAGAAGACTTAAAACTTACAGCTTCACTGTACATGATTTGATTGTGACAAAGAGCTGACACTGGAGACTCCTTCCAGAAACGTTAAATAAACATCTCCTTACAAAACCGTCACCAGAACAACGATTACACGCAATTTTAATCCATTTATGGGGAACATCCTCTGTACCAAGTCCCAGTGAATGAGCTGTTACTATAGAAACGATAACCTGTTAGAACAAGTGCATTAATATAAACCTGTGACTGCTGTCAGAGCTGCTGTTATAGAAAATTAATCAACACCTTCTGACCAGTTACTGATAGTAAGATGTAAGTGTTATCTGAGATTGAGGCTGTGTAAATAATGAATAGCAATAGTTTTTGTCTGTAGCATTAATTATGCTTAAACTGCGAAAAAAAAATAAAATACTCAAAGATTGCACTGGAGTGAGTATGAAACGAACAATTTGGTGGATATTCCAAAAAAATTTTTTTTTTTATTTTTTTAAAAATGTAATTAAGAGATTTTGACCAATTATTTTTATTTTATTTTTTTGCTAACATACAAGAGGTGCAGTTTTAAAACAGCAGTGTGTGTTTTCTGTGTGTTGTGCACGTTAGAGAAAGACATACAGAAAGAATGTATAAAGTTGCTTGTTTGTGACTGGTTCGAGATTCCAGCAGCTTCCTGTCTGAACTGAATGCTGCGAAATGGCTCTCTGTCCAAGAGCAGATCTCACTAGAATGTGTTTCTATTACCGTCCCATTCATACGTTTCTTCAAACTGTCAAACTGCAGCACAACTACAGGACAAGCTGTCTTTACAGCAGAGCCCCAGAGAGAGAGAGAGAGAGAGAGAGAGAGAGAGAGAGAGAGAGAGAGAGAAATAATGCAGCACACATGCTCCATGTGTGTGGGGAAAACACGAGCCCGCTGTGAGTCATTTGTTCTCAAACTGCTCTCCTTCCACACAGGGACTGAGCCAGTTCTCTCTGGATGTTCTCTGTAACATGAACCCCTCTCTCACCCTCAAACACACACACACATATACACACACCCGTCACATCACCTTCTTATGTATTATTCTATGTGTCATGAATTTACACTGAGAAACAAGAACAAATGTAGTGCGATACACAACAATGTAAACTATCATCATCTATTTTCGCTCATGTGAGCTCTTTGGGAACTTCACAGGAAATAACAGGCAACTTGTAGCTTGATGGGAAATAAAGTGTACTTGCAGATACAATCAGATGAAATCAGTGCAGGCTTTATCCAGCTCTGATTAAACAAAACATTAGGTGACGTAATTCTAGCTAACGATTCGTCCCGGACACTTAGCGCTGTTAAATGTCCTCGCACCGAACGCTTCATCAGATCTTTAATGATTACAAATAACAGAATTAACATCCTGGTCATCAACCCTCCTGACACAGCCTCCACTAAGCTGTCCAATCAGGTACTAGAGAAATAGGAGGGGAGGGGCTTGTAGAAAGTAAAAGGTAAAGAGGTCTGTAGAGAGCTGCATTGTTAGAAAAAAGCCTAACGGTGAATACATGAAGAATAAAACACTTGGGGTGGTGCTGTGTAGGAAAACAATCAACAATGGCGTGATGTGATACAGCTGATCTGATGCAAAGTGGTGTTACTGTTACCACTCTGAAGCTGATTAATTTTTCAATAACAGCAAGTGTTTTATTCCTCTTATACCACAGATATTTACCTACGCTAACGAATTCTTACTTATTTATGAACGAAACTTCATGCTTTTTATCCACCTATAGTTACATTTAAAAACCAGGATAGTTCCTGTTCTCACTTACGTTATAGCAGCAGTCGTTTCTTCACCAACCTCTCTTTTTTCCCTTACAAAGCTGATAAGACAAAAACAAAGAAACAAAGAAACAAACAAACAAAAAAACCCGCAAAATATCATGTTCCTGAGAAACCGCAACCCTGTCCTGAAGATGTCGGAAAACTTAAACTTACAGCTGACTGTTAAAGCGCTGACACAGGAGACTCCTTCTGTAAATGTTTTATTACTTATTCCTAACAAACCTGTCAAGTACACACACACACACACTTAACACTATGTTTTATGTACGAATATTTTAATATAATATCTACACCAGTATATAGTGTACATTCAAGGATTAAGCCACAGCATGTGATTTGAAACACTGTTTTACTCTGTTACTCTCTCTCTCTTTTTTTTTTTTTAAATACTACTCTCATTCTTCAGATTGTTGAACTCTGCTCTTACAGGGCCACTGTGTTTCCTGTACTCGGACATTCCTGATTCGCCTAATTAAAGGCACGATAATTATTTCCTGTGTTGTACTTCCTCTCTCTTGTTCTTCTGAGCGCTCTCTATTACAGTACATCCTCATTTTCCTTTTTGTTGTTAGCACGTCCTGCATCCTCACCACCATGTGTCATGTGTCATGTAGAATCAACCATTTATACCCACTTAGCAGATTATAAAGTCATGCTTGATCTCCTAAACGCCAACCATGGAAGCTTCCAGAATTTTTTTTCCCCAATCAGCATGCGCTGGTTTCAAGTTTTAAGACTTACAGGGAGTAGGATTGTGATATTAAAAACAAAATGAAGACACGAGGACTGTTTGTTGTCTTTTAAAGGACTTTTCGACATGTTTGCTGTAAAGCACACTAAAGCAAGAGACTGCTCCAGATGGACACACTGCAGTTAGAATGATTAATGTGTGAGCTCATTAGCAATGATTGAAACTGGAGATGTATCTTTATCCCTGACTGTCCTAGCTCGGCCTCATGTGGTTGGCATTTCTACATCATAGGAGTGCCAGAGGCAACAGGATGCAACAACAAAGTGACTGTTTTTTTGCCCAAAATCATAGTTACAGTCCTTATCAGGGGTGAAGGAACAGGCAGTCGGTAAAAGCACGGGCAAATTCAAAATGATATCCAATAATAATAGCAGGGCAGATGTTAAAAACATCAAACAGTAGGACTCGAGTAGGAAACATGGTGAAGAAAATGGGGATGGGAACGGAGGAACGAGGTAACCTCAGGTGTCTCAATTAACATCCCATGTCCTAATACTGAAAGCTATTTCCTACACACTTACCTACAATCCTGGGAAATTACGATTTAAAAAAAAAGCATGTGATGTAAACAACAATATCAGAGTTCAATGCTAACCAACAATGTTTGCTGTACTGTATTTTAATTTTTTTCTTGCAATTAAATGTGCAATAACTTAACTAAATGTTTAAAAGCATTTACACAATCTTCCTTTAGTCCAAATGCATTCAAACAGTAACAATAAAGGGATAAAAAGAAACTGTAAGCTTACAGCTACAAATTTAAATCTAATTTGCAGCTAATTGTAGCTATTTTATACAACAGTTAGTTCCGGTCCACTGATCTGATTGGTCGAGCGGTGTTCCAAGAGAGCTTATGTTTAGTATAACTGCACTGGGACGTTTCACTGTGTGTGTCACTCCTCTTATCAGTGTTCACCATGTAAAATTCCAATTATTAGTTCAAAACTGTTACTACAGTAGAGTTAGCGATATCATCAGCGGACATGGCAAATGATAATTTTTTTCAGGAATATAACACTTGACTTAAATTATGAAAGCTCGTCCGATGAAGGTGAAATGGAAGAAGGGACACCAATTTCACCAGAAGCACCTTTAACGTGAATCAATGTGAACTAGCTAGCCAGCTAGCTAACGTTCTATATAGTGAGTGTGGTTTCTTCGAGATGTATTTCCACTAGCAAAAATAAACAAAAGATTTGTCTGAAATGTCACTTACTCGATATTAATTTCTTATTTATAGAAGTGATGTATAAAAGCAACATCGCCCTCGCAATCATGCGGTTATACTGAACATCGGCTTAGCTACGCTGCTCAGCCTGCGGTTCCGAATCACAGCCGTGCCGATATTCAGTACAAACACACTCTTGTTTGTGCGATATTGCTTAAATCATCCGCATCATGTCCTGATTTCTGCTACAACTCTGTCTTCAAGCTTTGCAGGCTCTAGAGAATGTCTGTGAAATGGCACAAATGTCCTAAACCACTTCAACGGGGCTGAAGAACTGGATGCGGTTTGACGCGGATGTTTACACAAAAGATTTGGGGTCAGATAGATTTCCGTTACTTCTTAGCTACGTTACCGCATAGCTAATTTCACACACCCAGCATGTCTGGGCTGATCGGCTACATATAAGGGGAAAATTGGTCATGTTGTTTTTGGAGTTTATCTGCTAAAAGCCCTGCAGAGACACATTTAAAAGGTGCGTCAATTTATTTAATGGAGGTAAATAAATAAATACACCACCACCTCCATTTTCAGGGGACAATCAAGACTTAAATATATAAAGCTATCTTTTTATAGACTGTTCTAGCCACAGTCTTTTTATAGACTGTTCTAGCCAGGACAGAAAGAAAGAGAAGTAAAAAAAAAGGAGAAATAAAGAAAGAAGATGTAAAGAAAAGAGAAAAATGTTATGCACAATATTCTGCTACTCCAGAAATTTTCTCCCCAATTGCATGTTTTTTCTCTTTGTGTACATTTCCTTCTTCTTTTCCTCCCACGTATTTGCTCCTGTTTTGCTCTCAAATTGTTTTGTTTTTGATTTGTTGATGTAAATGTGAACTCACACATGAATAGTTGAATAATTTAAACAAGTGCTGTAACAAAATTAGCCAAAAAAAAGTACTTTTCATTTTTTTCTGGAGACACAGGTCCCACAGTGGGCTCCTGAGATCCCTAGAAGTCTGTGAGGCATAGCCAGGGGTTTGTGATTTATTTATTTTTTTTGACATTTTGTTACAGTGGTGGAAATCATAGCCCGCTTTAGGGGTCCAAGCACTGAAGGATTCCATTCAACTCGAAAACAAAGACGCACGAAAAGTAATGGAAAACGATGCGAATACTTGGATTACATTCATAAAATAAGTCAGGACTGACACGGTCTATGATCATATTTTTTAAACCTTTAAAGGGGTCCCTGGCTGCTCTAGAGTTGCATCACTGCCTGGTTTTTGCAGAAGATTTCCCAGTTTTTTTTATGAATGGAAAACCAAGTGAATGAATACAACAGTGAGAACAGCTGAGTTGTCCTCAGGAGGTGTCCAGTGTTTACACGCGAGCAGCTGTACCATCTTCACAGCTGAAGCACATATCATTTAGCCGCTGGAGAATAATTACCCAGTCGCATAAATGTAATTTGTCATGCGTGCCTCAGCTGTCAGCCCATGGTCGTCTTTCTCTGAAAAGCTAAAGCATGTCATCTTCTACTTGAACCACTTCAGTCTCGGAACATTTTCCGCTGAGTCCAGTTCCTGTGAGACGGCGTGAGCTTTAACCCAAGAGTGATATCCAGAATAATATTTAATAGGCTGTTATATGATCCCTCATTAAACTTTGTTGGCAGTGACCTGCACTGAACAACAGACCAAAACACTGGATGTTTATCAGATTCTCAAAGAGCGAACGGTTTAAATCTCACACATGCAGTGATGTTTATGCTCCAGAAAGAGTTATGAAAAACACATGCTAGCTTTAACACAGAAAACAACGGAAATTGGTCCCACAAGTGACAAACTACAAGTCAATTTCTAGTGTGAAAGTAGTGTTACTACCAACACCGTTACTCATTTAAGGGCAAAATGCAGGCTGTCAGTGAAGAATGAAATGCCTAAATTCAATTCAATTTCATTTCAATTTTATTTGTATAGCGCTTTTAACAATGGACATTGTCACAATGCAGCTTTACAGAAATAAATGGATTCAAAATATATTGTAAATATGTGAATTTATCCCTAATGAGCAAGCCAGAGGTGATGGTGGTGAGGAAATACTCCCTGAGACAATATGAGGAAAAAACCTTGAGAGGAACCAGGCTCAAAAGGGAACCCATCCTCATCTGGGTGCAATGGATAGTGCAATTATAAATAAATCCCTTCTATTATTGTGTAATATATGGACAAATAGTGCAATTGTGCAACCAGTAAATTCATCACAGTTTTCGCAAGAAATCCGGTTGGTTAAAATCTATCCACTGTCCACTGATGGAGTCCTGAGTGCAGCCCCAAAGCCATCACAGTACAACTAAACGGCACATCAATCATAGAATCACCTTTATACTGTGTGCATCTTTCTTGCTGCACTGTTCTTGCGAAGATAAACGAATATTAATAAGACTAGCGCATGACTGACTGCTAGTATTGGGTGTCAAAGTCATAATGGTGAGATTAGAAACCTCACGCTGCACATCTGTGTGTATGTCAGGATGACACACTCGCTCCATGAACACTTCCAAAGTATCTGAGCCCCGGCGCTCACTTATCCAGCGTTCTTATATACCTCATCATTATGACAGTAATAAAACAAAACCGCTCACTAATTCCCCTCGTGCCTAATCCGCTGGTCATCTGGGTTTCATTAGGAACGGCAGAGACCTGCAGAGAAGCAGATTTATCGATCATGTGACACCTGAGGAAGCCATTACACACGTCATTCTCCATTCGTCATCTTCGTACTATCTCTACTGTCATCTGTTTTTGTTTGTCCGACCTGCAGCCAGCACATCCTGTGACCGCGGGCCAAAGTCACTGCTGCTCAATCTCAGCCTGGTTTACGCCTCGGACATTTACAGCGATGTTTACACGAAACGGTGCCGTGCTCTCTTGACCTCTAGAGGGCAGTTGTGGGTGACATCATGACCTGCAGGTCAGCTCATATCCACCTGGTTTCCAACTTCCTGGTTTTCTAAGGTATGTAGAAATCATATTATTGGTGAGACAAGCCAATTGTTGGAATTCCAAGTTGTTGATGCGTCTGTGTATGATGTCCAGTCTGAAAAAAGGCTGATGGGAAGCGGATGCTATGACCCACTGACATTCTAATCACATGTACGTTGCATGCATGCATGTAAATTTAGGGAAAACTCACCGTTAAAGATAATGATGATCTTGATGAAATCCATCAGTATCTAATGCGAATCAAGCTGTTTCTCCAATTCTAAGACAGTCTGAATAAATAAAATGTCTCAATATAGTAACCAAGTACTGTATCACTGTGAGGGTTAAACTTTGCTCAAGAAAACACACTATACAACTTATTCCTCGAGACCAAATCAATCTCAGGTCAAGTGTTCAGAAGAGTGGAAACTAGCCCTTTTGATGTTCCATGTCAACTCTCCTTCAAATATCTGTCTTTTCATATGAATAGCAAAATTCTCTAGAGAAGGATTCATACTTCAGGTTCATTCTTCATCAGAGTCCCACATCTTTTCCTCCCAGAGCAGGTTTTGTAGACTCTTAAAACCTTGTCTGAGCTTGAAGAAGTGCAAACTAGGCAACTAAAATGTACCCTTCATGTCTGTTACATTAACCTTCTAAAAGCAGAAAGATCTTAGCTAGTCCTGAGAGATAAAAATGCTACTTTAACATCCAATACATCACAGGAAAACGTTCTAGTCTGTACTGGACCTCAGTTATTGCTGCCTGCTCCAGCTACTTTAATCTGTTATTGTAGTTATCATTAATATAGCTCCCTAATCTAAAATTTGCACAGGAATGTCTTTTCAATGCATAATAAACTTCAAGTGCGGAATCAGGAAATAATATTAGTTTCTGACTTGTTGCTGAGCTTTTATACTTTCACCATGGTGCAAGAAAGTGGTCAATAATGATAATTTTCTAAACACAACTTCCTTTTTGTAGTCAACAGTTAGGCCACAGACAGTAAGTTCTATCTAGTTAGCTAGTTAGATCATGCTAGCTAACACTGAATGGAAAAACTTCATTATTATGACTGTGCATGTGGGGAATATGATTATCTGACGAGGATGGAAACTCGGCATTAGACCAGCTACTGGACGTGAAAAAAAAAAAAAATGGTGCACGGTTTATTTTATAGCATAAGCTTCCTTAATGATTCTCAGCTAATTGTCAAGTCATTGCTCATGAACGATTTGTTAGAGCATGAAAAAACACTATAATCGCTTTTGACACCATTGACACAGCAGGTGTAGAGTGTAACACAACTGCTGTCTGGAAATCCTCACAGCTGCACTCATATCGTCTGGGTTATGGTCCTATTAAACAACAGCTATAAACAGGAACACCATCAATCAGCACACACTACGCACACTCACACACACAAGGGCTACTTTGGCTGACCGTTAAACAGGCCCCGGCTAAGAGGAACTTCCACTGTTCCTCAGTCAGGCATATGGTTTACGTATGAACTCAACTGTCCTATGAGGTCTGAAAACATGGATGTGTATACATTACTGTCCACTGACATGCTAACTTTAAATATGTGTTATAAAGATGGTAACCTGACCCCATAATCTCTCCACAAAAATGCTTAGAATAAACTATCCATGGTTGAAGTGGACTTAAGTAAATATAAGAGATGTGCAATTTGTGAGCATGTTAAACAAGACATATGCTACAGACCTTTTGTCTATGAAACTAAAGGGGACCAAACATTCCTTAACACAAATATGTAAGAAAACTGGGGCCAGAGCACAGGGTCAGCCATGAGACAGCACCCCTGTAGCAGAGAGGGTTAAGGGCCTTGCTCAAGGGCCCAACAGTGGAAGCTTGGTGGTGCTGGGGCTTGAACCCCCAACCTTCTGATCAGGAACCCAGAGCCTTAACCATTGAGCCACCACTGCCACGATCAATAATACTGAGATAAATAATACTGTCCTGTGTTACAGCTTTACCTCTGACTGTTACAAAGCGCTGACACTGGAGACTCCTTCCAGAAATGTTGGATAAACTTTTTGGTCTCCTCAAAGGAAACGTCACCATGGTAATGATTTCATGTTTTTTAAAACCTGTTTATTTGGAGCATGAGAACAAGCGCATTAATAGAAACCTATGATTTGGAGCTGCACTATTATCAGAGCTGCTGTCCCAGAAAATTAAATCAACACCTTCTGACCAATCAGAATTGAGAATTCAACAGCACTGTGGTATGTTAGTTATTAAGTAAAACATTACACTTGACTGCCTCCTGTTCCTTTTGATGACTCACCTTTGACTTGTTATTCCAATTCAACATCACAAACATTCAACACAGCTTTATTTCAGCGCCGCTCAAGCCAGAGCAGAACTCCCACCAACCGGACAGCTGGAATAATAAACCGAACTAAAGTCTGATGTCATTTGGACTCATGCTTGTGGACCAGCTTTCACTGGCTTCATCATTATGTGTTAGAGTAGCATGTCAAAATATTGACCACAAGGTACGGCATGTTTTGGCCAAAACTGGTATAATTTGAGCTTGTCCAAAATAAAAAAAAAAAAAAAGGGTTTGTGAGACTGCTATACTGAATTAGCTTCAGGTTCTGGCTTTAGTTTCTTACTTTCTCAGGAGGGTGCTTGGGTGATTTTTTGTTCCTGGCAGCTGTACATAGATGATGCAGGGTTGGCCTAGCAACTCCAAACTGCACTGACCCAAACAAAGGGTCTACCATCTGTCCAAATGTCACACTGCCATGTGATACAGTCAAGGTAAATGAGAAAGTCTGGAAAACACGGACACCAAGAAAGAGGTGCATGCAAAAGAACTTTCACTGTATGCACTTTGTTACATGCATACACTGAGAATTTAAAACCAAAATTGCGCACAGAGGTATCCAGACCAGACGTAACCTGAACTTAAGCGCATTGTTCTTGTGCAATATTAGCACCGCTGGCTCACAGTTTGAAGTAGATACAATATGTCGCACTTTAATTTAATGTTTTACAATTTCCAAAATGTCTCCTTCATATATCATGATATTAATATCATGATATCATTTTAATTTTTAAATTATATCTTGCTTTTATGTTACATCTAACTACATTTGACATCATAGAAAAAACACTATTTCCTTTATCAATACGCATTTTCTATCCCTCAGTTTTTCCTTGTTTAAAGGCAAGTGCTTGTGTTAAAGGCGGTGGTCTAGAAGCTGACGTTGTAAGATTTTTCTTAAGCAGTAGCATCTGAGACGGCGTTTTTCAATAAAAGAAGAAGATGAAGAAGAAGATTTACTGTCATTGTAATGAAATTTCATTGTACACATTACAATGACAATAAAGCTTCTTTTTCTAATGAAAACTGCCATTCCATCAACTTAAGCAGGTTCATAACCAAACTCTGAATACCCATAACTTTCTCCATATAAACAATGAAATGAAATAGGGACTTTATGCCCAAGTCTCGCTCTTGCCTCAGTGGATAATCTCACATGCATACTGTTGATTTGTACACAAGACACAAGACCTGCTGCTAGAAGACTGCCTTGTGCTGCTAATACTGACCATCCTTTCAACACACTCAGTAATGTTCATCTTTACTCTACACAGTTGTAATGTAGTGATGATTTATTATCCCACTCTTCAGTGTCACCCAGAAATGGATGGGTTTCTTTTTGAGTCTGGTTCCTCTCAAGTTCCCCACCCCCCCATTTCCATCTCAGAGTTTTTTTCCTCACTACTGTCACCTCTGGCCTGCTCATTAGGGATCTAAACTTACATCTGGATTTCTGTAAAGCTGCTTTGGGACAATGTCTTTTGTTCAAGTAAATCGGAGTTGAAATTGAACTTTCATGGCCATCTATTTGGAGCAAAAACTCCTTCCTGTTTCCTGACTAACCTTTACCCACCATTTAAACAAAAACAAACAAACAAAAAAAAAAAGCCCCAAGCATTTTGGGATCGACTGCTTATTTATAAAATCAGACAGTGTCAGACTAGCGTTTAAGGTGGACAGGACGTGGGATTCTGTTGCAGCGTTGCAATAGACAATGTCTGGCTTCAAGGCTGACCACACGCTGGTCTATAATTGGCTATTGAGACTCCATACTCACTGAAAGGGCCTCAATCTGGTCGAGGATGAGAGGCTCCATGTTGGACATGGAAAGACACCTGCTCGAGCATTTGGGAATTCAGAAATACCTCAACTGTGGTTTTGGAATAATAACTATTCAACCCTCTTCTCCTCTGCTGTGATATATGCAGATGCATTCTTACTCCATTTCCCTCAAGAGATATTACGCTAAATCATGTCACTATAATTTCCCCAAACTGTCCGTAATAGCTCAATAGCAATTCAATAACACCACATGACTCGCAATCATGTCGAGCACAGTCCAACAGGCCTGGGAAACCACTTTCACACACAACCGAGGTATCATGACGGTGTTGACGTCTGCATGTTGTTGTCTAGACAATAAAAATCCGTTTTTGTGTCAGTGATATTTCTCCCAAACTCTCGCTAGGCACTGGTGTGCTGACTGATTTGCTAAAAAATCTTTTAGAAAGAATGATCGAATGTACCAACCACTCAAATATTTCTTCATGCTGTGTTTTCATAGTAATGGAGTAATATTATTTCATAGCTGGAATTCTCTATTGTGGCTGGGACACAAACACACCACTTCCCATGAGGCTTTGGATAGTCTGTTATGCTAAATTTAAAACAGAGAAAGCATTCATGGACTCAATAAATTGGCCCACTTTTTTCAATTACAACCGGCTGTCTCAGGCGGTCCCCTCCTGCTGAGAGGAGACGTAATCCTTGCTCTGGTGGAGGAAGATGTCGGACTCGGGAATCTGACTTCTCCATTGAGTCTAGCTATTCGACCGGAAAGAAATGCAGTTGAAGTAGATTTGACGGGCGACGTCAAGAAGAATAGGTTCCGCTCTTGTGAGTCTCCAGTCTTTAAGAATGAGGTTCAACATGTTAAGCATCACTTCAACTCAAATTCTGGCATACCATGACTCAAGATGGCGCAAGTTCTTAACGGCTACTTGGGTGGTTAAATTCATATCCGTTCATTACGTCAGGGAGAAAGGCCACAAAGGTCAAAACCAATTAGCAGTCGGGATGTTAATTACCATGCTCTTTAACTCTGTCTAAACGTGATGACTTCTGACTGTGCTTTTCATGGTGCAACTGGTCCCACTGAGTTCCCAAAAAACAGCCTTGGGCTAATGAGGTCTGGACAATGGAGGCTTGATGGGGTGCAAACACTCATTATGGAGGCGGCATACAACAACGGGGAGCACTGACCAACTGTTTAAGCTCAGGGTTCCTGCAGGGTTTCCGAGCAACCGCTGTTTGGACAAGCACTTGAGACTGGCTTGGGGCCCTCAATTCAGATTCTCAACCCCACTGAATGTGTGCTCAACAAAGTGAGACATTGCTCTGGCAGATGTGAGGATTGACTTTCCTATCCGTGAGCTTTGTGTGGAAGAACTGCAGGACAAAAATAGCTGTTCTCCTAAGTGCAAGAATGGTTTCTAATCGCTGGTCATGTACAAGAAGTTCACAATGAGCTGCATTTCATACACGTTTCTCAAACCACAAAAAGCTATCCTGACAGAAGAATAACATGTGGGGACTTTTGGTTTAGATCAAGACCTGGTATGCATGAATAATTTGCCCAAAGTGAGTTTATGCAAAGGGTCGCACTGAGAGCTGGCACCTCTTTCCGGCTGATTTATCAGATTGTGGTGGTGTTAGCTTTCGGAAAACGAGAACTCTGCTTTACTTCATCAGTCTTACTGACGCACGATCAAAGCCTTGGAAGTTCAAACTGTGTGTGTTCTGGGGTAACTCACAGTTTATGGAGAGGCTGTGATCCTACGTGATCTGTGAGATCTCAGTTCGAAGAGCTGCATGAACTCACAATGCTTGCCAAACTCTTTGTGTATTAAAAAAAAAAAAAAAAGAACTTGGATTGCGTGTTGTTTTTTTGGGCCATTTCTAAAAATTATCTATAGTTTTTAAATAAATACAGGTTGCACTTAATGGTACTTTCAACACTTTGCTTGATTCTGTCAATGAAAGAGTTTCTTCCTGATGTGAACAGATTATGAAACTTAGCCCAAGTGAAAAAGGATCTATAGGTTGTGCAACAAATTCACTGCCTCATGACTGCAGAGTTTTGTGTATGATTCACTAATCACAAAGGCTTCATTACTAGCTGATGAATAAAAAAGTCAAGTTCTTTTTTAAGACCAAAACAACAGACTTGTGTATAGACCACATGTGTGTGTTTGGCGCAGGTTGAGAGAAAAGCGGAGTAATGTGTGCTAACGGATCATAAACATCAGGCGTGCAGTTAAAGGGTTGACAATAGTTACTTTATGCTAAGGATTAAATATATAGAGACATGTTTTCTTTTTAGTTTTCTTTCCACTAATGATATTTATCTCCTTAGTCAGCACTTAGGATAAAATCTTGGACTAAAGTTGTCTTGTAGTTCATCTGGTACCGGTTAAACTGAATTTCTGAGGATTCTGTCAGTATTGATCTTTGTGAACATTTACAACATGGATATACAAATCAGAACTCGGGATTCTTTAGGGGCTGAATTCCGTGTTTCTTATTTTAGTTAAACAAAACAGTACAATATGTAAATTATAAAGCTGAACTATAGGCTGTAATGAATCAAAATGGCATCATCTATAAAAAAAAACGAGTGAATCGTTCCCTGAACATGGATAAGGATGTTGTACTTTTCTTTGAGGTGCTACAAGGTACAGTGCTAGGTCCTGTATAACATGAATGACATGAATATAAAATATTTATGTCAGAGGCTCATTACTTAATATAATCAAGAAAATTAGTACGATTATTGATAAATGCCTTAAGGCTATTATTAGCAAGGATGGCTGGTATAACACGTGCTAGTACGCCTTTAAGTGTGTAATATTTTACGCTTTTTATTATGAGACCTCATGATATAATCGCATTGCTCAACCCTAATAGTTTCATTGTTGAGCTATTGATAGATATTAGATTTTAGCCTCACGTCTAAGATCATACCTGTGAATATTATAAATAGTAAAATCTTAAGGAACTTGTGTGCTGTAAAGCAGAATAACAGTAAAGGAAAGAGATTTTGTTGCCGTCTGAATGGAAGGACAGAGGAGGCAATTCGAGTTGAGCCATCACCTGGAAATACTTTAAAGAGGTGAAGATCTGAGACTAACAGCGCACCACTTGGAAATCAATCTTCCTTCTCTTTCATCCTAATTCGAGACCACTGGATTGAGTCGCTGCCCCAATAAACTGTGTCAGTATGCCTTTCAGATCCTGGTCCAAGTGTAATTTTGGACACCGTGTTCATACAGAGGCATGAGCTGAAACGGAGTGGTGGAACCTGAGCGCCGTCTGTTCCAAGCAAGTCGTCATGCCCGAGCGGGAAATGACACGTTGTGTTTTTGTTTTTTTTATCATCTCAGCCGTAACCCTGTAATGAACTGTTTACTCAGATGGATTTGGTTTGGTAAAGTTGTGTGAAGAACTTAACTGTGATAAAGCCAACCCAAATCTCTCTCACTCAGCCGTATTTCTCCAACAATGCCAAGATCACTCTTTCACTCTCTTACTCTTACTCTTCTCCGTGGATCAACAAACAAATGTAAAAAGTGTTGAACTCGTTCAAAAGTACAGGCACTGTAACCCAAGAGCATGCAGATCAGTTAAATGTTGACATTAGACACACACTTACTGAAATTACCTATTAAAAACATACAGGAGTACAAGATCTAAATGCTTTAGTCAGCAAACACGACTGAACCACAAAAGTCCAATTTCGAAAAATTTGCTTACTTCTCGCCGAGTTGCAACAAAAAGCTCCATGCATTATTTACATTAACTTCCTTTTACTTTCAGAAAAGCCTGGAACAAATTCATCAATGTCCAGCCCATGAATTACTGACCTTTAATGAGCTAAACTAAAGAGATTTTCCCATCAGTCATGGGGCACTGAGCATCAAAAAGGCATCAGTTCTCTCGAGAGTGTGGAGAATGAGCTCTCACACGAAGCTGTCGAGAAACCCGTGTCAAATAACTGAGAAATTCATTCTTACATTCTTGCGAGAGCGCAGCCAGGATCACCTTGAAGCTTGATTGGACCGCAAAAAAACTATTTCTGGAAAGGCTATGGAGATGTTCATGGAAGTCAGTACCATGAAATGTGCTTGATTTTGGTTCAAGTTAAGTCCAAATTCTTGCTCGTGCTCTCAATTTTCTTATTTAAAAAAAGCCCTGTCAAAAAAAAAAAATAAAATAATAATAATAATAATAATCCCTGCATCTAGACGATCCCTTTTGGGGTCTTTTGATTTCTGTATAGAAAAAGCTCATGCACTGACAGCAAAAAATTTGACATTACCAAATATTTCTTATATAGTAGTGATTCTTTTCAGTTTGATGCGGTCCAAGCATAGGTTTTGCCCTTTGCCCTGTGTGTGTGTGTGTGTGTGTGAGTGAAATAACATCATTTTGCACAGCATTTGCACCATAATGATGCTAATAAAAGGTCAATGAAGTCATCATCATTATAAATCCTCCATATTTAACCACTCCAGATGTCAAAGAAATCCAGCCCTTACTTCAAAAGACATCAAATCACGTTTTATTGACTTCCAACTGCTATGCTGTAAAACAGGATTAAACAGTCGAGATCATGCATTTTCCCATTCCTGTACTACTGAGGTAGCTACAGTCTGAACATGGGATACTGACGACAGCCAATGAAGTACTGGATTTTTTACTGCAGGAGCAGAAAAGAAAGCTCGATTTGTTTTTATAAGATAAATTGTCATTTCCCCCATAGCACATTATTTTTAAAAATCATTTTACTGGAATATATGGGGAAGATTTCATCTTCCAGATGCTAGACTAAAAATTACACCAATGGGAAAACATGACATACAGTACATATACGGTATTGCTTTTCATCTGTGACATTTGCACGAAAGAGCAAAACCTTCATTGCGTTGTTCTTAGGTCACTTTATCTCTGAATTTTACTTCCATCGGTGTGTTGCAGACGTGCTACACTGAAATGCAAATCACAAATCTCCAATCACAGCCCTAAGCAGTACTCTGAGTTTTGGTTGGAATCGAAGAAGCTCAGTCGCCATGTCTTTCTGTGCATGCGGCCTGCTTTATAAAGCCGAGACGTGGAGTGTCCCAGAGCTCGTAAAAACAATCAGATCTGCTTTCAAGCTTGAATTTGACTTAATCCAGGTCTCACTACGCAGGGATTTCAATTTTTAATGGAGATACCAGTGATGTCCATGACATGTACTCTTAGTACTGTCAATCATCAGTGCAGAGTTTTCTAATTCCTATTGCACTGAGCCCTTAATCATCAAGCTATTCAAAATTACTCTGCTATTATTACATAGATTTCCTACATCTAATTATATTAGCAATCTGGTGAGATGGTAGATCATTCCTTGTCATGGGGTATCCACACACTTATACCCCCTATACCCCCCCAAGCCATGGGAAATTCCTGGCTACGCCGCTGCGATGAGGTGTCTAAAAGCCCAGCGATGCTCCTGTACCTGATACACTCATACCATCACCATCCCCACCCCCCACACACACACAAGAAACCATGTCAATGCAAATAATATCTGCTTGGTCATAGTCCTACGGTGGTTGGTATCCACTGGAGGAAGAGTAAAGGTGGGCTAAGATTCAAGATTCAAGATTTTTATTTGTCATATACATAGTTATATACAGTATATAACTTGCAGTGAAATGAGAACCTGACCTCCTTCTCTTTAGACTGTGCATAAATAAGAAATATATGTACAGGAATGTGCAAAAAGGGGTGTACAAAACAAGCAGGGAATGTGCAAAAAATAGATGTACAAAATATGCAAGTATGTTACATGTAGTAACAATACAAAGTGCAGTGTGTGGAGTGTCCATGGAGTGTGGAGTGACTGGAGAGTCTACATGGAGTCTTGAGGGCTCTGTATGGTGGACAGATCTTTATGGAGTCCTGAGGGCTCTGTATGGTGGACATGTCTGTGTTGAGGAGTCTGATGGCCTGAGGGTAGAAGCTCCTCCTGAGCCTCTCAGTTTAATACATTATGCACAGCAACAGACTGGATACATTGCATTCTAAGTAACATGGCACCTTTGTCATGATATAAATGTTTTGCAACTTAGTGGTTTATGTAGAAATAACAAGTGCTGTTTGCATCAACTCCATGATCAGTTGGCATCAGCCCTGAGGTGGGGCAACTTTGTGAATAGCTCCACATGGAACAGGGCCAGGTTAAATAACCATGACGCGGAACATTAAAGAAGAAAAAAAAAAAAAACGTGAACAATAACACTGTGCTGATTTGTGTGCACTTTGAAATCAAACCCAACTGTAAAATAGTTAATAGGACCCAGATCTCATGTAACTAGCCATGTCCTGATTATGATTCATACCAGCCGCTTGGACGCTCTCGCGAGGCCCATTTTCTCAAAACTGCCTTAATACGTTTAATTAACGCAACATAAACTGTCGGAAATGTTTGACCGTCACGAGTGGCTCTGTTTTCTCGCATTCGCGACCATAATAACTGAGGCTGAGCTGTAAAAAGCTCGTGAGGACTGAAGCTCTCTTTCTTACCCTTGTTTACTTGTGTAAAAGAAAGAGATACTTTCTAGGATTCCAGTTGTAATCCTGGAAAGCAGGAGTTTGACACAGTTTGGTGATTTAACAATGCTAGTAGTAATTAGCTGACAGTGTGTTAGTGCAGTGAAAACACCGAGCTGTGCTGGACACTGGACACCGTGGCCCCTCGCCGTCTCTCCTCGGCTTAAAGCCCATCTAAAAACTCCTGCCAAATAAGTCCATTACTTTCCCTCGTAAAAAGCCGACGATCGAAGTTGCCATGTCTTTCTGTGCATGCGGCCTGGTTTATAAAGCCGAGACGTGGAGTGTCCCAGAGCTCGTAAAAAACAATCTGATCTGCTTTCAAGCCTGAATTTGACTTAATCCAGATCTCACTATGCAGGAATTTCAATTTTTAATGCAGATACCAGCTCATGATGTCACTGACATGTGCTCTCATGCATGCATTCAGGGTAAAACATTTCAGCTCTGTTTACTTCTCAGATGAAAACAAACCTGACACTTTTCCTCCAAGTTATTCAGCTGGGTTTCCTTTTAATATTTTGACAAAGCTTCACAACATGTCGAGTATGGGGAACAGTTTCAAAATGTCAGATTTCTGCTGTTGGGCTCCATTTGGTCAAATGTTTGTGTTAACAGCCGCTGGTCACGTTGATGTAATCTCAAGAGGTTCCATAGAAAGGTGTTTTCCAGGTACATTGTTGCTGGTAAAACAAAGTTAAGTAATAAGCAGCAATGCAGTGGTGTCGACATTTACGGTGTAGCCGTAGTTACGGGCTTACGGGAGACTTTCTGCTTTGTAAGCTACGGCAGCAGTCAGAGCAAATTGCAAATACAAACGCAAATAAAATTCACTCGGTGGAAAAGAGAAATCACTGAAGGGGAAAGGACGCGTAACCTCTTTCAGGGTGTGGTTTCTTTTCACTTCAAGCCAACTTTATCTAGGTGACTAGATGACAAGCCAACTATATCTAGGTGATATTTTGACTTATAAATTCTCAGACTGAGCTATAATGAACCAATAGAAAACAAGAGGGCGGGGCTGTGGATAGAAGTGCAGGATGTCATTTGCCCTGTTAACATGCCACCACTGATGTACACTAGGGATTTTTTTGTGGTAAAATTCTACTTTTTCTCTCTGCCTGCTAGAAATTTCTAGTTCACAATGTTAGCACAACGAAATATTAATCCAAAGAAAATGGAAAAGATTGTCAGTTGTACAAGGGGAGTGATTTTTTCATCTGCTTGCATCCCCTCTGAAATGAAGCCCAGCTCTCCTCTTTAGCCGTAGCTGAAACCTGGATGTACACAGCGCTGATGATTCCCGGGCTGGTGTGTGTTTCAGTGTGTGTGTGTGTGTGGACAGATGCAGCACAGCTGGTGGGGGAATGACTCATTTTTGCAAGCTCGACCCAAATTTGCTCTGCAATTCAAATAAATACCTTCATGCTAATTCGATATCAAAGTCTCTCCTTCTCTTTCTCTCTAGCACATAACAGAGAATTGAATATGAATGTATGTCTTTAGTGGAATTAAAAGTCACACATACAAACATATAACTAAATATAGCTCAGATATTGAACTGAAGTATTTGTAGTGCAGCTACAAATCACAGGTTTATATTAATGCGCTCGTTCTAATGTGTTATCGTTTCTATGGTAACAGCACATTCACAGGGACTTGTACAGCAGACGTGCCACCTAAACGGATTTAAAAACGTGCAACAGGAAATAATCTTGTTCATATTCATATGTTTAAAACTTTAGCTTGCTTATAGTATTCAAAGCCTGACATCTTTCCAACCCTATAGGGTCAGTAAACATTATAAAATGGCCACTGAGTGCAAATAAAAAGCCGTATGCACACACACTCTCTTTCCTACACTCTATATGAGTGTGTTTTATAGAAACGCACAGCATGGATTCAGCGAGTTATAGCCCAATATCTTTTTCTTTCTTTCTTTTTTTTTAATCTCCATTACACACCATTTGGTCACGATTCGTAAGCAGTGTGTGCATTTCATTGCTCTAGTTTCACCAGATTACACTCTTAATATATAGCTCTTTGTGGTATAATCACTGAAACATGACTCCCTTCTTAACCTCAATATTTCTTTTACCCTCATGGATTTTACTTGAATTTGATAGAACAGTCGGGATGCTGAAAAACACAGCTTTAGAAACAAGCCACTATGATGATCGTCGCTTGGTGACTCTCGTTAAATTACTGCTGCTGTTTTATGACGAAGACCTCCTGCTTTATAGCGCAACACCTTTTTGTTCTCTTGTAGGTTCACATCTTTTTTTGATTCAGGACTCCATTCAAGAGTCTTAGCGTGCTTTCACACCTATTGGTCTGTTCGCAGAGTTCAAATAAGAGCGAAATTGATGCTTTTGGTTTGTTTGCTATTTGGTTTGATTTTGCAAATTATTTAAACAAAACAAAATGCAAAAAATTTGTTTGAGGGACAGAAACACCAGAGACCACAGAGTTATTATAACAAATGACTAAATAATTATATAAATAACTAGTGTAAAACATTTTCTCTGTCGCATCCAGTGTTTATTTTCTCTTTTTGATCGTCCGTTCAAATCTCCAGAACACATGGCATTCCTGCAGCTCTGTCCTTTGGCTCATTTCGTGTCTCGTGGCTCAGTTTAGCAACTCGCATCCACAACAAAACGCCGCAACCCAAAACACATTCACTGATTCACTTCCTGCAGTCGAATTGATTCCGAGTCAAATGTCTCTCTCTCTCTCTCTCTCTCTCTCACTGCAAACGAACTGCACTAGAGCTCACTTGGAAGCCCTCTGAGACCATCTCGCTCAGACGCTTTTGGACTGCTTGTTTCAGTTGAGGGTGATTGCAGAGTGTGGCCTGCCGAAAGCACTGCACAGAAGGGAACACACACGCCAGAGCTCCATTCAAACAAACTACACGCTGTATATGTGAAAACACATTAAACATCACTAAACCACAGCGTGCTCATGAACTTGTGTGGGATAGAGTCAGGGACGAACGCAGATTTTCATCACTGGGCTCCTAAAAGAGCTTTTACCTGTGCAGTGTTTAGTTTGTTTGAATGAATCCTGGTGTGTGTGTGTGTGTGTGTGTGTGTGTGTGTTCCCTTCAGTGTGGTACTTTAGGTGAGAGAGAGAGAAAGAGAGAGAGAAAAAGAGAGTCTCCCTTCGCTTCGACTGTGTGATTCGAAAGTGATTCGACTCGGAATCGACTCGACTGCAGGAAGTGAATCAAACTGTGTTTTGTTTTTTTTTTTTTGTAGACGCGATCTGCAAAACTGAGCCAAAGCACAGAGCTGTAGCACTGCAGAAACACCATGCGTTCTTGGATAAACAAAAAGAGAAAATAAATGCTGAATGCAATACACAAAACATTTAAAACTTTTTTTTTTATACAATTATCTAATCATTTATTTTAGCACTCCAAGCTCAGGTGCTTTGTGTCACTGTATTTCCGATGAATGTTTTATGTCAGAAATTTTACGAGGACATTTTCAGCTCTACATGCTACTCAGACTTTTTTTTTTTATATTATGAATATTACTCTTGTGCTGTTTAATAGTTGTAATATTATGTTTTGCCTGCTGAGTACATGACATACGTCTTAATAGTGTTTTTTAAACTGATTCCTGACTGGATTAAAAACCACAATTCTTCACTTGAAATGGATTTCTTTCTTAAAATAATAAGCTCTTAAATTCTTCTTGTGTAAAATTATGTATTTCGTGTGGTACTTTTCAACACAGCTGAACACAGCACCACTGAGCTGAGACGCTGAATAGTGAATATTTCTCCAGAGGCATCGCTGAAAAGTGTCAAAATGCTCAAAATGTTAAACATCTGCGTTTCTATTCACAATCTGAAGGTTTTGGCACATTGCAGGAGAGAGAAGTGTTAATCCGAGCTGTCGCTGACATCTCAGAGACGCATCCATTTTTCTTTAACATCAGCTGTGTGTGTGTGTGTATGTGTGTGTGTGTGTGGTGGAGATCATACTCAAGTCATACAGTACTCTAACCTCTACATAACTCTGTCTCATGGTATTAAATGTAAGAAACAAATGGCTTGGAGGTCAGGTGTGCATTACTGTGAAGCTAATTCCACAAGACAGCGCCATCGTTTCGGAAAAGCAACGATTTTTCCTGGAGCCGTTTCGCTTTGCGTGCTCGCGATTAGTTCCGCATGTCCAACAAACTGAAACATCAATGCATCGAAATGAACCATTTCAGCTACAAGAGACGAGGTTTTATGGGTGCAGGGCAGAACGCTATCCCAAACAACAACCAAAAAAAACAAAACAGAACAGAACAGAACAGAATGTGGTCTAAAAATTCACTACAAACTACGGCTTAGGATGTGTAGTGAAGGCTTTATCTGGTCAGATCACTGCACTGAGGTTAAGAGACAAAAAGATTCAGAGAGAAATGAAGCCAGATGGAGAGAGACAGAGAGAGAGAGAGAGAGAGAGAGAGAGAGAGAGAGAGAGAGAGAAGGGAAGAATGTGCAGTTCTTAGCATTTTACTCAGATATGTAGTATCGCAGTCTATAGCCCTGTTTGGTTGGGATTAGTTTTACACAGTGAGGTGGGGTAATGTAATTATCATCAGTGTGTGTATCTCTAAGAGTTAATCCCTATCTGAATCGGTCATGTCAGTAAATTTTTTTATGGACTGCTCATGCACATGTCTGGAAAGATTACACCATATTTTACCTTCTATAAAATGAGCTGTAAAAAATAACCCCAGACACGGATGGTCCATATGACAAAAATATCACGGTTCGCAAAAGCATTTCTACAATATAAGATATGCATCACGATTTAACATAGCGGTCAGTTTGTAATCATTTTGAAAATATATATATATGAAAAGAAATATGATATCTGAGAAAAGCTTACTGTAAAGCTTACTTTATCACAATATCCCAAGATCGCAGCTCAGACCCCAGGTAATATATCGCAGTATACTGGTAAAGATTGCATTGTATCCTGTGGGAAAAGAGTTTTAAGTCTGTAAGTTTAGTTTAAAGACACTCCAGTAAGCGCTCGCTCTTTTCTATCATCTCCTGCCAAAACCAAAAACGAGCCAAGTATTGGCAGAGTTTAAAACTCAGAACAACAAAATACAGACGTTTGAACGTCAGAATTGAGACAGATTTTTTTGCGTTATTGTTATTTAAGAGTGAAAAATTGATACATGGTGGTCTGGTGCATCTTTCTGAAAGATGTTTATTTAACACGCTTACGAAAACAAGACCTCAGGCAGCGCTTTAGGTTTGCCAATGAGTTTTTTTTGTGGTTTCTCAGTAACATGACAAGCTGCGTTTTATTTTTGTCTTATTTAGAGAAGAGAGAATAGGAGAGGCTGGTGAGGGAATGACACCAGTTGGTTGTTTACAGCTGCTATAACGTAAGTGATAACAGGAACGAACTCGTTTCGTGGATGTTCCACAACTATAAACAGATAAAAATGTACAATGGGTCATTTGATAATAAACAAAACAAAACCGAAATGCTTCAGGATGTGCTGTTACATGAAAATAAACTTCGGGGAGGGAACAAGAACGCCGCTTCATCACATCACCCTGGTGTTGATACTTTTTCTAGAACGGCACACCACCATGTGTTCTGTTCCTTACCTAACATCTGGCTAAATTCATTTTAGACCTCTCAGACAGATTTTGCTAGTGTTTGGATAGTTCGGTATCAAGCGTGTTTTGGATACGTGGATAAATATGATTCTGAAATTGTCTGATATTTTGTGTAAGCCATGTGACATATTGTACGAATGCGAGACATGCTAGAGCGAGAAGTGTTTACCTGCGATGCAGAGGCCGAATATACTCAGCAAGACCAGGATGTAGAGGGAAACGATGGCGTATTTGATGGCGGACAGAGAGTCCAAGTGGCCGCAGCAGCTGTCCGTTTTCCTCCGCCGCTTTCCAGAACTCGCTGCACAAGAAGAGAACAGGAACGAGGTGAACGAGGAAACGAGGGCCGTGCCACAGAAATATGATTAAACATTTCTCTAGAC
>CM040483.1:3300149-3310295 GCA_022758105.1 Pangasianodon gigas
CCCTTCGCCCTGGTGACTGTGATCTTTCTGCACATTATCGTGGCTGTGGTCTATTGCAGCACCAGAAAGAAAGGTACAGACACTTTCAAGCTCTGCTAATCTTACTACTTTGTGGAAATTTATCATCCACTTCCCACCATTTTAGCTTCATGAACGGAGCTTTTCTTCTTTATTTTACTCTCCAGGTCCTGATACAGTTCATTACAGCAGAGCTGATGGAGATGGAACAGTGAGTCTGCAGTAGAGAAGAACTCAATCCGCTGATCCAGCAATAAAGTAATAAAGAGAGTTGCTCATAAATAGTCTTGCATAAATAGTTCTGTAAATACTGTAGCTTCATTTTTATTCACAATTTGTTCTTTCCAACCCTTTTAGACTTTCAGCTTTCCATTTTATGTCTAATAATATTTTAACTAAATTATAGAATATGTGTGGTTAGATTTAAAAGTATATCATTTATAGGTTTATTGCTGACACTCACATGCTTTTGAAGCCTTCTTCACTTTCACAATATTTACATCATTAAAAACTAAGCACATTATATTTTTTTCCCTCACAAAATATTGTAATGTTCTTGGTCCTGTATTGTAAATGCTATCAGAACTGACGTATTCTGACTAACACTGGTACGTTTTCCTTTTTTACTTTTAAAATTAAAAAAATTTTTTTGAGAAAAACAAACTTTATTGCATTTTAGCATTATTTTGCACCAAATTCGAGAGAATAAATACATCTGTGTCACATGATGATTGTAAACAACTTTCCCTACCATTGATCAGCTTCATCAGTGGAGTCCATCTTCCTCTGCAAAGCCGGATGCCCAGTCCATCTACCAAAACCTTCCTCCACCTCCCTCAGCCACAATCCTGTCCTTATATCACCTGTTACCTGATGGAACTGGATGAAGAATTCATCATCTCTTTGTTTTGCTCTCTTTCACCAGTTTAAGGTTCTTTTTGCTCAGCATATATTCCTCTAGCATTCACAATTTAAGTGTTTTCCCTTTTTATATATCGAAGCTCAGTACTCCAGGCCTCACAGCTTCAGGGTCTCTGGTTTGATCCTGAGCTCATGTTACTGTCTGTGTGAAGTTTCCAGTGATCTCCTGTCTCTGTGTGGGTTTCCTCTGGGTTCTTCAGTTTCTTCTTACTGTCCAAAAATATGCTGGTAGATGGATCAGTGACTCTAAATCACCTCTAGGTGTGAATGAGTGTGTGAATGTGTGTGTGCATGGTGCCCTGTGATGCACTGGCCTCCCATTCAGGGTGTATTCTCACCTTATTCCTTGTGTTCATGGCATAAACTCCAGATCCACCACAACCCTGACCAGGATAAAGCTCTTACTGAGAGTGAAGAGCAGAGGTTACATTAGCACTCTGGTGAGTGTGACCTCTGCTGGCGGGGAGGAGAAATGTCCTGAGTCCTCATTACATGAGTTTAATACCCTTAAGCCTGACAAGAGAGAGAAAAAGGTTCATGTTATCACCGGCTTACTCGATGTGACTCCTGTTCCAGGCTCTGAAAATGCCGCTCCTCTGCCCCCTGGCTCCGCCCCCTGCTCCACAGGATTTGCCTTTTGTGATGTATAATAAATGACAATAAAAGACACACAAAGTTTATGCCCTTGTGTCCTGTTTAGTCGCACATTAAATTTATTGTCTCATCACTGTTTTTTGTCATTTTGTTGTTTAGTGAATGGAAAGTGTTCAGGTTTTGTGTGTTTCTCTGCAACATCTCACTTTGGCCTTCTTTGTATTTCACTCTTCTGCCAGATCAAATAAGTGCTGTAAAGTTTGCACTTCCTGTGTTAACTGTAAGGGTGTGGAAGTTCGAGTGTGTTTATTATGGTGGTGTTTAAAATTAGCAATATTGGTATTTTATTGGCATTAGAAGATTTTGGGTCCCTGGAGAACTAGTTGTTAGGGCTCTGTGCTCTCACCACCGCGGCTTCTGTTCTTTCTGCCAGACTTTATCTGCCTCGCCCCCCTACAGTTTCCTCTTGCTCTCTCATTGGCTGTTACTCATCGAGGTTCTTACAGCGTCGTACATGCGCTTATACTACAAGATTTAGTACCAATCATTTTAAAGATGCTTGAAACACTGGGGTGTGTACACTGTTCACAGAATGGGTGGATGATGTCGCTAAACTGCTTACCCGTGTGGTGTGTTCACACTGTCACTTCCTTCACCAGCAGTTGGCCTCTTTGGTGGTGTGTCACTAAAGTAGAAGTGAGTTTAGCTGTTCAGAGTAAAATACATGCAGAGTTTCAGTGCTGCAGAGTTATACGAGATAAAAACAGACTAGCTTTTAAGCTTTCAGTTCGGTTTAAGTCATTGTTTTTAGCTCACAGGGATGGCACTGCATTGTGCTCTATTTTCTTGTTTTTTATCTAATGTACTTTTACCTTTTTTATTTTTTCACATTAATGAGATGTGAATGTGTGTGAGGTTTGGAGTTACAGGTTGTCTGTAGTTGTGTAGAGTTGCTGCAGATGGTGAACTGCTCATTAACAGATCAGTAACTGGTGTGTTCCTACAGGCTGCAGGCTGGAAGGAAACAGAGAGATAAAACCCATCACTGCATACACAGGAGGCTCAGTACTGCTGCCCTGCTCCTGCACTGACCTCCAAGCACCAGAACTGAACTCTGCATCCCATTAACAGACCAGATAGCAACTTACACACCTGATTAACAGACATTTGTTTTCTGTACATTTGTTTATACTTTTTCTGTATGTAGGTTACATGTAATGTAATGGTACGTCCATGAAACAAGTTAATTCCTGCTTTCACTTATGCTTCAGTAGCTATAAACAGTCGTTCCCTCACCAGCCTCTCTTTTTTCTTTGTCCTGAACTTAAAATGGCAAAAAACAGAGCTTGTTATGTTACTGAAAAACAAGAAAGTGTTAACTCTTCTGTCCTAAAGACGTTCCTGTATACTCCTTCCATAAATGATATATAAACATCTCCTCACCATATCAACAATTATACGTAATTATTAAATAAAAACCTGTTTTAAATGTGTTTTTTATTTGGCTGAGGTTATGTGGAGTGAAAGACTTGCTGCCTCACAACTTCAGGGTCCCCTCCGGTGAGTGTGACCTCCGCTGGCAGCGAGGAGAAATGTCCTGAGTCCTCATGACACGAATTTAATACCTCGTCCGCCTGCTGATTGGAAAAATAAAGCTAATAAACTAAACAAACTCCAGCCTATAATATCCACAAGTTATGCATTTAGAGTTATAGCTGTCTTGTTCTCTTTATTTCCTGATTTCATATTAAATGTCTCATCAGTGTCTTTTCTCTTGTTGTTGTTTATTATATGCAAAGTGTTTGGGATTTGTGTGTTTCTCTGCAGCATTGTGCTTTGGCCTTCTTTGAGTTTCACTCTTCTGCCTTGTCAATGACACATTGCTAAGTTTGCAGTTAGCACTTCCTGTGAAGGCCTGAATGTTGTAAAGTGCGAAGCTTGCAGTGTGTGTTCTATCGGGTGTGTTCATTCTGATCAGACACAGTGCAGCAGTTGGTCAGTGTGTGTGTTTAGCTCTAATTCTCTCTTTGGATTAATGTGTGGGTTTGGGTCCTCAGTAAGAATGCAGGTGTGTTTTCTTCTCCTCCTTATACAGCTTCATGTTACTGAAGGTGAGTAATACTCACTTGGGTCTGATGCTGCTAAAAAATATTTTGAATAGATAGATAGATAGATAGATAGATAGATAGATAGATAGATAGATAGATAGATAGAGTTGCATGTGACTGTGTGCTATGTTGAAACAGATGAAAGAGGAAGTAACAACTGAAAAAAGTAGTGGAAACTATTACTTCACTACATGTGATGTGTGTGTGTGTGTGTGTGTGTGTGTGTGTGTGTGAACTTACGACCGCATTTCCACACAGTGTGTCTCTGCTTATGGACATTAATGAGTTGTGCGCATTATTTATTAAAAATGCTGGTGTGTTTTTATGTTCTTCTTCTTTTCCACATCACTGAAGGTGAGTGTGCTGTTTAATCTCTCTCTCTCTCTCTCTCTCTCTCTCTCTCTCTCACACACACACACACACACACACCTATATAGTACTCTAAATAATTAAAAATATGTACATTTTTACCATTTAAACCTTTAAAGCTTAACATCATGTAGTAATCTTACTTATGATGAGGAAGTGTAAAGTGCACACTGAACAAATGAAACGATTTGGGTGAGTTTTTTGGTTTTCTTCAGTCACTACTGAGCTGTGGACGTGTGTGTAACATGATGACACTATCTATATCTGTATCTGTATCTGTTTAGTGCTCCAAATATCCAGTTCAGTATCTGGATTTAAACATAAAGTGTAAATTTACAGCATTTATTTTACAGCAAAATACTGTTTTGTTATTTTTCCAGTGGTGGCTCAGTGGGTAAAGCTTTGAGCATATGAAGGTTGTAAGTTGAAATCCCGGCACTGCCAAGCTGCTGTGGTTAACCTTCAACTGCTCAGGTGTGTCCTGCATCAATTTTATAAATCGCTTTAGATAAAAGCATCAGGCAAACGTAGTGGATTAGATTATATTCTCAAATTTATAGTATATTACAGGATGCATACAGTGATATATTGTAAAAAAAAAAAAAAAAAAAGTTACCTGTAAATAATGTATATCACAGTACTTCACTGTAAATATGTTTAACAATATTTTGTGAACTATCTGTGAACCTTTCAGCTTTCTAAACAAGAATAAATGAATGCAGCACCTCAGATACTGACTTGTATCTGTATTTGTATCCATTATTGCATGTTATCTATTCAAGTTTTCTTATTCAGTTACATGCAGGACATTAGTGAGTGGAGGACATTTGTAAGTTGTGGACATTAGTGAGTGGTGGATATTAGTGTGTTGTGGACATTAGTGAATGGTAGATATTAGAGAGTTGAGGACATTAGTGAGTTGTGGACTTTAGTGAGTGGTGGATATTAGAGAGTTGTGGACATTATTGAGTGGTGGATATTAGAGAGTTGTGGACATTAGTGAGTTGTGGACATTAGAGAGTTGAGGACATTAGAGAGCGGTGGACATTAGTGAGCGGTGGACATTAGTGTGTTGTGGACATTAGTGAGTGGTGGACATTAGTGAGGTGTGGAGATTAGTGAGTTGTGGACATTAGTGAGGTGTGGAGATTAGTGAGTGGTGGACATTAGTGAGTGGTGGACATTAGTGAGTGGTGGACATTAGTGAGCGGTGGACATTAGTGAGTGGTGGATGTGTGTGAGGTTTGGAGTTACAGGTTGTCTGTAGTTGTGTAGAGTTGCTGCAGATGGTGAACTGCTCATTAACAGATCAGTAACTGGTGTGTTCCTACAGGCTGCAGGCTGGAAGGAAACAGAGACACAAAACCCATCACTGCATACACAGGAGGCTCAGTACTGCTGCCCTGCTCCTGCACTGACCTCCACACCAAACCTGAGACCTTCACATGGTGGAAACACACAAATGATTGGGTAGAGATATCTCCTGAGAGTGAGCAGTACAAAGACAGATTTCAGCTGGTTAATGATCACTCTTCAGGAAATCTCTCTCTGCTCATATCACACCTGACTGAAGAGGATGGAGGAGTGTACAGGTGTAGTCTTAAAGAGAGTGAATACAGAGACTTCAGACTCACTGTTAAAGGTAAATGACTCATTTTTATTCACAATGCTACTTCAGTGATAATCTCATGACAGATTAATCTGATGTTGTAACAGCAATGCAATATGTTGATGTTTGTTCATTCTCCAGGTTGCAGACTGAATCATCAGACAGTGACTGTGACTGGATACGTGGGACAGTCTGTTCTTCTGCCCTGCTCCTGCTCTGAACTACAAGCCAAACCACACACTTTCAGATGGATCTTTTTTAAAGGATCTGATCGCATAAAGATCTTCCCAAAGGACCAGACAAATCGACACACAGACAGAGTTCAGCTCTGTAATGATCATCTTCCAGGAAATCTCTCTCTGCTCATATCACACCTGACTGAAGAGGATGGAGGATGGTACAGGTGTGAGATCAGCAACACTATCGATGCAAACTTTCAGCTCATAATAAAAGGTAAAACAACCTTCTGTATATAAACCATATGTGAAGTTGACTACAGTATGTAGCAAAGGAAATGAAATATGTTTAATAAATATTTGGACTACTACTGTATAATAAAATGATGTGGAGTGCACATTCCATCTGGATGTCAAAAAGTGTATTATAAAATAAGAAATAAAATGTAAGAATCAGATGTGAAATGTTTCTGTTCCATGTTCTGCCCCTCGTCTGTGTTTGTGTTTATGATTATGGATTGCCTGAGTGTGTGTTCTGACCCGCTTTCACTTCTCACTACGATTTCTGAACTTATTTATTTTAGATTAAATCTTTCTCTCCTTGCAGACGCACCAACAAGACCCTCAACATCCACACCAATGATCCAAACAAATTCCAAACAAGGTACTACACACCACTGGAATAAAAAGTCAGATTTGTTAATACAGGTTAATGCATTGCCTTGGAGCAAGACTCAAACACAACACTCACAAACTAAATTTCTCTTTCTCTTTTACTTCTTGTAGATGTCACAACCCTAGTGGTCAGGGACAAAATGAATCCAGAGTCTGAAAAAGTTAATTATCAATTCACTGCATTAACTTCATAATAGTTTTTGTGTTTCATACCTAACATTTCCAGGAAAGGAAAGAAGTTTTTCCAGAAAATACAAAACTACACTTTTAAAATCATATATACACTCCAAAAATGATCCAGATGTTTAGAAAGTAAAACTTCATATACAAAATCACTGAGTACATTCAGCATGAAAATGTATTATGTTGCATTTATTTCAAATATTGAGTCCAGTGAACCAATATTTTAAAAAAGATTAAAAAAAAAAAATCTGGATGCATTTTTTAAAATCCTGTTTTAGTGCACATTTTGTCCTCACTTTATAATGCTTACACAAGTTAAGTAACTAATTAAGTAACTAGCATTTTACTTTATCTTACTTTGTAAATCCCTGTGTAAATTGTTACTATAGAAACAAGAGCATTAATGAGTGTATTCATAAAATCCTGTGATTTGCAGCTGCACTACTGCTGTTATAGAAAATTAATCAACACCTTTTGACCAATCAGAATCCAGTCACTCACCTCGTGTCCTTTTTATTGCTTTCCTAATGACTCCTAATGATCAAACACAGATCCTATTGACATCGTCATCATCATCAGCTCTGGTGTCGTTGGGGTTCTGCTGCTGCTGCTGCTATTCGGAGGAGTCATGTACTGGAAACGCAGAGGTATAGACACACACACACACACACACACACACACACACACACGCAGATTTCTGCAGTCTCACTCTGTCTGGTTTCATTCTGTAGGACAGAAACGAGGACAGACCGAGATCGGTGATGGACAAACAGGACAGAGGACACAGCAGCAGGTGAATACACACATCCACTCTGTTTCACTAGTGGGAAGTTCTTTAGTAACAAGGCTTACATTTGGTGTGTGTGTGTGTGTTTGTGTGTGCTTGTGTGTAGGAATTTACCGAAACTCTGAACATAACCGTAACCTCAGAACCCACTTATGAAGCAGTGCACACACAGGTGAGTGTATGACTGAGTGCTTGGGACAATCTGTTTTGCTGATTTGTGCATTTGGCTGTGTGTATACATACCTGTGTGTGTGTGTGTGTGTGTGTGTTTCTACAGAATGATCCTGAAGTTCTGTATGCAGCTATAAACACACAAACTATACACAAGAAAGCAGAAGAAAAGGTGTGTATCATTCGAAACGTGTGTGTCTTACAGATATGTGTCTGTGTGTGTGTATGTGTGTATAATAACATGTTGTTTATGTTGTATTCCTGCAGGATGATGTGACGTACTCGACTGTAGTCCACAGTAACACCGTGAGAGCAGCACACACTCCAGTGGCATCAGGAGATACTACAGTATATGCCAGCATCAAAACTAACTAACTAACTAACTAACACACACACACACATGTTATTATATCTGTAAGGTTTTTCCATTGTCTTGTGTGTTACTGTAGCTAAATAATACAACACTTCTATGTCAAATGTCTACAACCTAACATTTAAAATATATATATATTTTTTTTACCAAAGATTTTTTGTTTGGATTATTTTGTACTCATATTAATTCACTGTGAATAATAATAATAATAATAATGATAATAATAATATATACTGTATATGCCTCTTACAATGATTACTCTCATTTATTGTGCTTTTTAACCTTTTCATATTTAGATTTAAACTGTTTTTTGTAACATTTTGCATTATCTTTAGAGCTTTAAAGCAGCAGTTTGTATTTTTTTTTAAACCCTCTTCAATCTATTCATTGTGCAATTGCTATCAAAACATTAACATGTCTTCCCTGACCCCTATGTGACTTGAACCTCTCCGTTGAAACAGTATATGCACCATGGGTTGCCTTTAAAAAAAAAAAGCATAATGTTCATAATGTTAAGTGTCAGTGTTCAATGTTGAAAGAAACAGAAACCTGAAGCTGTGACTCTAAGCTCTAATTCCATGGCAGTACTGTGACTCACAGTTGTTATAAAGTATCTTTGAAATAATATGATTATTTTAGGTCTGTAAACACCTTTAAGCACATAGCTTTCAATAAATTAGACTTAATTGTGGTTTCAAGGTGTAACAGTTTCATTTCTGTTTTGTAAATAAACTATAAAATCTGAAAAGCACACTGTGGACTGCCTTCTTAAAGGTCGTGTCTCGTTGCACAAACCATCTCCTCTCGACTTTCTGTATCTAAACCTATACCCAGGTTCTCTAAGAAAAGCTTTCAAAATGAACTGCATGATAACTATCTGTAAATCATTCTAATGTGTGTTAAAAAATGTAAAGAAAAATTTCTGTCACTGGCATCGTTGAAAGCAATAACTCACCATATCGGGTGTTTAATAAATCATTTATTGACATTTATTTCTTACAACTGATTTCAAATTTATAGCATGTTATAAAGCACAATATGGAACTGACAAGCCGATAAAATAGCATAATAAATGTATACTTTTAATAGAAACAAAGCAATTCAACACGAATTATATGTTTATTCTCTTTCCCTTCCCCTCTCCCCACCTTTTCTCTCCATTTCAAATGCTTCTACAGAAAGCAGAACTACATATTTTGGTGTTAAGTGCCTGGATGTTGCATCATCGACCACAATCTTTGTTGCTTAGAAACAAACAAAAAAAAACCTCTGAAACTTGTGTTTCACATCATGCAACGTTGCAAAATCATATCATGCAAACTTTGTCATGCAAAAGAGTTTGCATGATATGCAGAAATGTCCATTTCTGTACGCTTGCTGTCACAAATGTAATTGATTGTGAATTTTGTAGCCCCATTTTATATTTCTGAATTACTGTGTGAATGTCAGTAGTTGGTCTGTTGATCAAGGGTGTTGGCAGATAATGTAATAAGGGTCTGTAATCTCTGTGTCGAACGGGTGTGTAGGTCTACAGGTTTACATCAGATGTATAGATTGGTACCTAGTCTACTGAGTAAGAGTGTCAGTTGGTATCTGGTAAGCTGATCAGGTGTGTAGGTCAGTAGTTGGTGAGTTGATGAGGTTTGTAGGTCATTAGGGGGTGAGTTGATCATGTGTGAAGGTCAGTAGCTGGTGAGTTGATCAGGTGTATAGATCAGTAGCTGGTGAGTTGATCAGGTGTGTAGGTCAGTAGCTGGTAAGATGATCAGGTGTGTAAGTCAGTAGCTGGTGAGTTGATCAGGTGTGTAGGTCAGTAGCTGGTGAGTTGATCAGGTGTGTAGGTCAGTAGCTGGTGATTTGATCAGGTGTGTAGGTGTGTAGTAGCTGGTGAGTTGATGAGGTGTGTAGGTCAGTAGCTGGTAAGTTGAACAGGTGTGTAGGTGTGTAGTAGCTGGTGAGTTGATGAGGTGTGTAGGTCAGTAGCTGGTAAGATGATCAGGTGTGTAGGTCAGTAGCTGGTGATTTGATCAGGTGTGTAGGTCAGTAGCTGGTAAGTTGATGAGGTGTGTAGGTGTGTAGTAGCTGGTGAGTTGATCAGGTGTATAGGTCAGTAGCTGGTGAGTTGATCAGGTGTGTAGGTCAGTAGCTGGTAAGTTGATCAG
>CM040483.1:3310395-3322981 GCA_022758105.1 Pangasianodon gigas
GTGTGTAGGTCAGTAGCTGGTGAGTTGATCAGGTGTGTAGGTCAGTAGCTGGTGAGTTGATCGGGTGTGTAGGTGTGTAGTAGCTGGTGAGTTGATCAGGTGTGTAGGTCAGTAGCTGGTGAGTTGATCGGGTGTTTAGATCAGTAGCTGGTGAGTTGATCAGGTGTGTAGGTCAGTACCTGGACTGTTGATCAGGTGTGTAGTTCATTAGGGGGTGAATTGACCATGTTTGAAGGTCAATAGCTGGTGAGTTGATCAGGTGCGTAGGTATGTAGAACTTATATTAGTAGCTGCTCTGTTCATGTTTGCTGATTTTCTTTACTAAAGACTACACTGTTTCATCTCCATCAGTACAGCCACAGTGTGCTCTAGTAGGATCTGAAACAGAGGTTGGGAGACAAGTAAAATAGAGCAAAACTGTTGAGTAAGGATGTGCTCATACAGGGAATAAAGTTACTTATAACAGCTCAGTTGAGTTATTCTTACTTTTGTCTTTCTTTGTGACATGTACAATGATGACAATGTGGAAAATGATGGCGGCAAATGTGGCAATGGGAAAGTACACCATGCCCTTTCCGGGGACTGCTGCAAAAATTTCAGAAACAAAGATTACAAAAGCAGTGAGTTACATGAAAACAGCAACACATTTTATCTCAGTTTTTCCAGGTAGTAATTACCTTTAACAGTGAGCTGCATGTATCTGTACTGATTTGGCTCAAGGAAACACATGTAATATCCCTCATCCTCTTCAGTCAGGTGGGATATGAGTAGTGAGAGATTTCCTGGAGAGTGACTATTAAACAGCTGAATTCTGTTCCTGTACCTTTCACTCTCACTGGATATCATGTCCCATGTGATTTTGCTTGGATTGCTTTTCTTCCACTTGAATGTTGCAGGATTGGTGTGTATTTCAGTGCAGGAGCAAGACAGTAGCACTGAACTTCCTTTACGTGCAGTGATGAAATCAGTCTTCGTGTTCCCTATCAGAGTGCAGCCTGCAGAAACGTTCAACGTTCAACATATTTTCAGATCAGATCAGATTTATGGTATTTCGGTTTTATGTAATGTAATTTACCATCAGTTGGAGCGATGCTGCTGGGGGCAGACGTAGCCAAGTTATCATCATATTTGCTTTGTACTAAAAAAGAAAAAAAATCTATTCAAATTGTAGAAGGAAAATACTACTAAGAGGTAAAAGAAAGTTACAGTTACCACACTGAAGCTGATTATTTTCCAATAACAGCATGTCACAAAATGTTTTTTCAACCTTATACCACAGCAATTTGCCAAAGCTAACTTGGATGGAGGCAGGGAGAGACCACACCCACCATGATAGAAATGTTTCATCATAGGTTAGAGGTGACCAGTACAAAGAAGAACTTCGTATTGATTTGAAGTGAGGGTGCAAGCACAGCCAAATCAGCCACTACATAACAGAGCCACCAGTTTTTGCTTTTGCATATGGATTTTTGCATTAAGGCTATAATTACAGTAAAGAAGACCAGTACAACAATGTAAATAAGGCTTACCCACAGTAACGCGGAACACAATGAGAAGAAAACAAATGTTCATCATTGGCGTGTCCGATACACTCCTACATGAGTCGAGTGACACTGAGAAATGCAGTTTGTTCTACAATGGACTGGAAAGCACCTCACTCACTATCCCTGCCCACTTCACTAAGCTAAAGAAGAACCAAACTTTTTTCCTTCATGCTAAATATAAACAAAGTCTGCTACACACACAAGCGCTTTGTGAGCTACATCATTTTAAAGCGAGCTGTGCAGATTAAACACACACACACAAAGACACGCGCTACATCATGCCACTTCCTCTATTATAAATCTAGTAGATTTTTTTCAAAACTTTTTTCCGGAGTCCATTACTTGTACTTTCTCATATGACTTCACGAGGCTGGTTGTGCAATGTCAGCTGTTCATATAGCGGTTAAATCTCATTGATCCATCATGAAGAATAGCTTCTTCAACACAGCTGGCAAATTGAACACCATTATCATTGTGACGTGGTCTTTAAAGGTGCAGTAGTCATTTTTTTTTTATTTCGTACTAGCATAAATAAAGTGGAAAAATATGCTGCTATGATCAAAAGTAATGGTTTAAGCCAATGTCATCAGCACAAGTGTATTACATGGCTGATAAAATCTGTTTGGAAAACTGCTTATTAGTCCAGAAGGGTTGTTTGTGTTTAGATAGGCCTCTTTCAGTCATTTTATAGACGCTCCAACAATGCCCCTTCACCCCATCTCAGTCTCAAATCAGCAAGCACCCAGAGCAACCAGATATCTCTCCTGTGAGAAAAAAAAACAGTAAAACCCAAATAAACACTGGCAGCACTTTTCCAAGATGGAGTCATTTATTACTGGTGATGGGGATGGAGCTGGGCGCAGAACTAGTGTCGTTACCCCCCGGACAAGTATGTAAAGGCAATCTGTATAATGCTTTGAACTGTTTGACTGGCTAGCTTTCCATAACGTATCAAGTAGATAGGTTTGTTTTTTTCATTACAAAGAAAAAAAGAAGAGCAACTGCATTAGTGAACATCCTCATAAATCATTCTGAGACTAATTTTGCATGTTTATAGAGTAACTCTGTTGTCAAGCAGCTGAATGTCCAGTGCTCTTGAAAGTGATGTCATGACAGTCCTTGCTAATACTAACTCTAGATGAACTGCCATAGGTTCTGGGGGCGGAGCTTTGTGTTCATGAGTGAGAATGGGGGGTGGGCTCAAGTCCATAGTCATCCAGCACGGATCAAAAACGTATGCTGTTCCAGGAAGTACTAATGAAGTACAGTTGAAGAGTTGAAAAACATTGCCTGTTTTTTTTTTTTTTTTAGCTTTAAGCTTCTATTGTTCATGTTTAGGCAGGTATTTGGGTGGTGTATCATTTCTTGTTATTTTAATGGCTCATATGGGAACTTTTCAGTGTAAGTCAGGAAATAAGTAACGAGCAAAAAAAAACAAAACAGTTTTGCTACTTGGCTCAGTTCATCTCAGTTCAGAGAAAAGGCAGGGTCATATGGGTGTGGTTAACAATGCATGTGTAGACAATCACTCATTACCGGCTTGTTTTCGCTGTGCTTACAAATCTGCAGTCTGATCTCATGTGCCTCTTGCTGTATTAGCAATAATACCTCTTCTTAAGCATTTTCACATTCTTTATACCATTTACTGTAAGTCACACACAAATAACGGGAAACGGTTTCCTTTTTGCCACACTTGGATTCGTCACTTATTACGCAACTCAATCTAAATTTAAAACCGTGTTTTAATGCTGAGTCTGTAACAGTGGCTCAAAAACGAGAAGTGAAACCATGAGACCTAACACTAAACACATGTTCGCCTATTTTCTTACGTCTCTCCTGATGTCAGAATATTCACATGTCAATAGTCACGTTTTAGATCATCACTAAAAATATATGATCGTCAGTGGTTAACTTGTATGTACATATGAGTTATGAGACAGTATTTTGTTTACCTTGTTTTCCCCCACCTTAACATGTTCAATGTAATTCTCTACACCTCTTTATTATATTACGTTTGTTTTTATTATTTCTATATAGTATAGTATATAGTATAACAAGAATATAGTATGCTAGCATGTACACATGCTAGACAAGCTGAGAAAAAGAAAAGCTGGAGCATACAGTATGTTGTGAACAAGTTTAAGAAGTCAAATATAACTTTTCTATTTTTTCTGTATGTGACTATTAATTTAATTTGATGATGGCATATTCTGTCCTTTCCTCAGTGCTGACCACTTTGGGTCTTTGAGTTGTGTTAGTGTGGACCACAGTGGTGTACGTGACGCCATCCTGCAAAGAGAACACACACATGCGCACACACACACACACACACACACACACACGTGTAAACACACAAAACTTACAATTTTTTTATTCTAGAGATGAAATGGACTCGATACTGATTTGACCACGTAAAAATCTTTACAATTTGAAGAAATCTGCATTTAAGATTTAAGAAATTTGCTGACATGTACACTAATGACACATTTGCTATGATACATGTCCACTTGCAGGTTTGAGTTGTGACGCGACAAAAAACGTTCAGCGAGGCTCAACTTTATGCAAGTCTTTCTGCTGCATTGCATTTAGCAATTGGCTGAGGGTGGATGTTAACTTGGTCCGAGCAGGAAGGCTTTGAATTCACATCTGAATATCATACGTCATTGTTCGCCATTTTCTTTCAAGACTCAGACCTCGCACAAAGGCTGGGACTGCCAAGACTTCGCATTGTGGCATTGAGTGCTTGTCAAAATATAAATTCGTGCTTCCTTGATTTCTCGATCGTGAATTCAGCATGTTAAGGATACCGTAATTTTTAAAATGTGCTCAGAGGAATCAAGGTGAGAGGAGAGAAAACGCTTCTAGAGCGAGGATACACACCTCTCCCCCCCCCCAAAAAAAATACAATACATGATACGAAAAAAAGAATGAAAATACTGAAAATTAATAATGTTAATTAAATACAAATACATTAACAAATTTATTTTTAAAAAATGTTTGTTAATGTAAATACAAATTAATTAATAAATAAATACAAATAATATAAATTAATAAAAAATACAAAATAAATAAATAAATAAATAAAGATATTAATTAATACAAAATTATAATGTTAATTAAATAAATTAAATAAAATCCTTGCATTAAAAATTTGTTAATATAACTTGCTTTAAAACCGGTGAAGTAATGTGAGGAGTAGAATCGTGTTTAGACTAAAATACAAACATTTAAGCATGTGATGTAGCTACACTTGTAATAATTTAGGGTAATTTAGTGTGTCATGTGTTATTAGATCTGTTATACAGTTAATACAGCTCCGAAACATCATCAATAAATGATATTAAAAATTCGCTACTCTTGCTTTAAAGTAACGCTTTTTTGAGTGTCTCATTTGTGCAAATATATTTGTCCCAGTTTCCATTTCTTTCATCCTTTCGCTGCTAAGAAGTGAGGAGGGGAAGAACGGACAGGAAACAAGGAAGCTCGGTTAAAGAAACTAGAAGCACTCGTTGTCTCTGCTGGCCTAATGTACTCTAAAACCAGGAAGTGACCCGGAAGTAGAGCGCTAGAGCTACGCTAGTATTCTGGCGGTGGTGACCTCTGCTGGTGGGGAGGGCTAATATCCTGGGCTGGTGTGATTCTGAAAATATTGCTTTAAAACCACAATCATCATTGTTTTTCTACAAAATCCAAAGCACAAAAGCCTATATACATATTTTAGCTCCCTACTTGTTAATATTTTCCGTTTGTCTCCATAACTATTTTTTTGGGGTCTCTTACAGCAGACATGTACATCTGAACTTCCTGCAGTTAAACTAAAACATGTGCTACGAGTGTGGGGGCATTGCTTTAGCGTCGATTGACTCGTTGTCGAGAATGTAACGGGCAAAATAAAGCTCACTATGAGCCAGAGAACTCACAGGATTTAGTGGGATCATAAAATTGATATATTTTCAAGGGTCTTATATATCTTACATATTTACATTAAATGCTCAGAATGTCAAGAAGGATCAAGAAGTGTCTTTACAAGCTGTGTATTATTTAAAATGAATTTGTAAATTGTGTCTCTCTCGAAATGATCGATATGAGTACAGGTGTGTGTGTATTCACCTGTGTTTCCTGCTCTTTCCCCTGTGTTTCCTCCACATTCTTCTGTCCTGTTGGTCCTTTATTGCTCGGTGTCTGCTCTCGTTTCTTTGCTACAGAATAAAACAAGACAGAGAGGCAGATGACACACACACGCACACAGAGACTACAGAAATCTCAGAAAACACTGTACGTCTATGTTTATGCACCTCTGTATCTCCAGAAGATGACTCCTCCGAGTCCCAGCAACAGCAGCAGAACAGGAATGAAGGCAAAGAAAGCCTTGCTCATTGGGTTAGACGGCTTCATTATGCTCCCTCCTATTAATATAGACGGCAAGAAGTGAAATGTGAAAAAGTGCTGAAACACTTTAAAGTAGACGCTTCTATTAGCACTGTGTACACCACAGCCCTGTTGAATTCTCAATTCTGATTGCTCAGAAGTTGTCGATTCATTTTCTATAACAGCAACTCCAAATCTCAGGTTTATATTAATGTGCTTATACTATAGTGAAGTTTGTACAGAAGGAGTCTCCAGTGTCAGCACTTTGTAATAATCAGAAGTAAAGCTGTAACGTTAAGTTTTCTGACACGGAAAAGTCTTCAGGACAGAGAAGTTTACTCTTTCCAGTTTCTCAATAACATGACAAGCTGCTTTTTTTCTGTTTATAGCTGCTATAGTGTAAGCGATAACATTAATTAACGTGTACATCGGATGTTTCACAACATTAAATGTAACCATAATTGGATAAAAAGATGTTCTTTCTTCTGATAAAAATTGTAATCGTAGGCAAATCATTGTGGTATAAGAGGAATGAAACTCTTCAGGACTTGCTGTATTAGAAAAATAATCAACTTTGGGATAGTAACAGGAACTCTGCTTCATCACACCACCATGTTGTAAATTCTATAATAATAATAATAATAATAATAATAATAATAATAATAATAATAATAACAATTTTACCTTTAACACTGAGGTTGATGTCTGTGTATATATCTGAACTAATTTCACACCTGTAGAATCCATCATCCTCTACAGTCAGGTGTGATATGAGTAGAGAGAGATTTCCTGGAGACTGAACATTATTAAGCTGAATTCTGCTTTCGTTAGTTGGTACAAAATCCCAGCCTGTTTTGAGGCTGCTACATTTCCTCCACCTTAGCTTCTGAGGTTTGATCTGAAGGTCAGAGCAAGAGCAGGGAAGCAGTACTGCGTCTCCTACGTGTGCAGTAATGTATGATGTTTGTGTGTTGTTTATTAGAGTGCAGCCTGCAGAAACATACAATCATACAGTACATTTATCTGATATTCTATTTATGATATGATAACCCTTTTAAAATGTGTAAATTTGTGTAAAAGCTTACAGGGACTGATGTGTAGTTTCTTTAAAAAAGTTTGCTAAATCCTTAACATCCCTAATAAAATAATATAAAATAAACTAGATGAGTACTCAAGGTGCAAAAATATATATTTTCACTATTTATGATTCAAATATAACTATCGCTATCACTATTTACAAATAAAATAGGCTGATAGACAAGTTCTGTGCTGATTTTCTTCCTGCCTGTCACATGCTTTGATGCTTTGACTTTAAGAAACATAAATATATTTCACCAATATGACGCAGAAATGTTTTAGTTACTTTATAACCTTGCATATGCTCACGCGGGGTAAATTAGAAGTCAGTTTAACAAACACGACTGTAAAAGAGGTCATTCTGGTCACAATCTGGTCAATGGTCATATTTACTATTTTTCAATAGCTGGTTCATTTATTACATATGTAATTAAATGTACATGAAATCAATAAGTAAACAACATGTTGGTATCTAAAAGTAAGTTTCTCCTTTTTCACTTTTAACCAGACTTCAAAATGCTAGCACTCTACTTGTGGTTGAGATTAATTTCCATTAATGAAAACGTGTGTGTGTGTGTGTATATATATATATATATATATATATATATATATATATATATATATATATATATATCGTAGTTGGGTGCCTCTATTAGCAACATTTTAAATTTAGGACTCACCTTTAGTGACATAAAGCACATTGAGGAGAAGATAAAACCCCAACAACATTTTCACTGGTGAAACAGCGCTGACTTCACAATACACCTACAACACCACACACACACATACACACACCGTCTCTCTCAGCAGAACACACCAACGCCAAACACACTGTAGTGATTGGAATGAGAATAACTCTTCTGTATTTAAAGTTTTCAGCAAAAACTCGAGACACAAAAACTACATCATTTGATTTCTGAGAACTATTACTGCTTCCTCTTTTAGTGTTGCAAAAGTCACACACCCACAATGACATCTGCGTAACACACTGATGTTACAACCTCTGCAAAACGCACACTCAGTTCTTCCAGAGTGCTTGTGTATTGCTGGTGTATGCACTCTGAGTGAGGGGGGAATCCCTGATATACCCCCTCCCCATCCCCCCAAGGGCACTTCTCCCAAAGTGCCTGCAAGTATTCCCTATGGCAGCCTGGCCCCTCTCGGTAAAATGTCCAAGCAAAACCCAACAGGCTAGAGCAAGCTCACCGGGGTCAGGTGGCAGGGCTGGAACAGGCTCGCTGAAGTCACGTGGTGGAGCTGTGGTGCTCTGGCTGAGGTGGATATGGGATGCTGTGCCTTCGGCCTCAGGTGTGAGCAGGGCGTGGGAAGCCGCGCCGTCAGCCTCAGGCATGAGCAGGATGTGGGAGGTCTCGCCATAGGTCTCAAGCTTGAGCAGAACGTGGGGGGCTGCGCCGTCAGCCTCAGGCAGGAGAAAGACTTGGGAAGCTGCACCGTCGGCCTCTGGCTGGAGCTCTGCAGGGGAGGCTGTGCAGTCGGGCTCTGGCTGGAGCTTTGCAGGGGAGGCTGTGCAGTTGGGCTCTGGCTGGAGCTCTTCAATGGAGGCTGCTCCGTCAGCCTCTGGAGGGAGCTCCAGGGAAGGCCGCCTCGTCGGCTTCTGGAGGGAGCTCTTCGGGGAGGCTGGCCTGTCGGCCTATGAAGGCAGCTCTTCGGGGAGGCTGGCCTGTTGGACTCTTGAGGGAGCTCTTCGGTGGAGGCCGCCCTGTCACCCTCTGGAGGGAGCTCTACAGGGGAGGCTGTCCCATCGCCCTCTGGAGGGAGCTCTTCGGGGGTGGCATTACAGTAGAATGACATTATACATTTTATTAGGTAGTTTTCATGAACAAGTGCAAGCGTTTTTATTTATATGCCTATATATTTGTTCAGTTTCTCTGTGAAAACTGAGTTGGTGAATGTAAATGCCCCTGTAGACAAGTTCTCAGTTTACAGTGTTGACAGGAAAAAGTCAAAATTTGTCACAGAGATGCTTAAAATGAGAGGAGCAATACTTGTAGGTGTTTTGTATTGGGTTTTGCTGAGAGGTTTAAATGTTTTGGGATTGTGTCCAGGTGAAAATCATGTTAAATGGTGGCAAATTTCAACCCCTGAATATAATAAACCATCACAAACTATTAGAAATTACACTGCATCCATCAGTACATTTAAAACAATACTGTTTAAACTCCATAGAAAGGTTTCATGCAATAGCAAATCTTGTGAGATCATGTTGAGATTAGTGAAAAAATGCAGGTCACCCCCTATTATTTACAAATTCTTTCATATATGCGTATGTCCATTAGGCCCTAAGTCAAAAAGAATGAAATGTTCACTGTTAATTTGATAATTAAAGTCCACATTTTCCATGCACACACTCTTCACCAGACAAAAGTAAATAATATTCAGTATTTAAGACCAACATGATATATAAAATGCAACTTGTTAGATTGATTGTTAGATTTGTTAGAGCTTCACCACTGCAGATTCACACTTCCATCTCCATCAGCTGTACTGTAGTGAACTCGCACAGGATCTGATAAAGATAAGGGTAAAGTGGATAATAACGTCACACACATATTTAGTATGATCACGGCAGCTGGATAATGTTGTGGGAATAGTGTTTGTACCTTTCTTTCTGGTGGTGCAATAGACCACAGCCACGATGATGTGCAGAAAGATCACAACCACCACGGCGAACGGGACGAAGGGGACGAAGGGAAGAGGCTCTGGAGGGACTGCAGCAGGTTTTATATCTAAAATTATTATAATTAATATTAATATAATTAATAATTAATAATTAATAATAATAATAATAATTTTACCTGTAACAATGAGGTTGATGTCTGTGTATACATACTGACTAATTTCACACCTGTAGAATCCATCATCCTCTACAGTCAGGTTTGATATGAGTAGAGAGAGATTTCCTGGAGACTGAACATTACTAAGCTGAATTCTGCGTTGGTTAGTTGGTACAAAATCCCAGTCTGTTTTGACAATGTTATATTTCAACCACCTTAGCTTCTGAGGTTTGATCTGAAGGTCAGAGCAAGAGTAGGGCAGCAGTACTGCGTCTCCTACGTGTGCAGTAATGTATGATGTTTGTGTGTTGTTTATTAGAATGCAGCCTGCAGAAACATACAATCATACAGTACATTTATCTGATACTCTATTTATGATATGATAACCCTTTTAAAATGTGTAAATTTGTGTAAAAGCTTACAGGGACTGATGTGTAGTTTTTTTTAAAAAGTTTGCTAAATTCTTAACATCCCTAATAAAATAATATAAAATAAAGTAGATGAGTACTCAAAGCGTTTTGGAGGTGCTCTGACCCAATTTGGCCCTTGTCGAAGTCGCTCAGATCTTTACGCTTGCCCATTTTTCTGCTTTCAACACATCAACTTTGAGAACTGACTGTTCACTTGCTTCCAAATATATCTCACCCCTTGACAGCTGCCAGTGTAACGAGATAATCAATCTTATTCACTATACTGAGCTGAATTCTGTCTTGATTAGTTGGTACAGAATCCCAGTCTGTTTTGAGGTTGTTATATTCCCACCACGTTAGCTTCTGAGGTCAGAGCAAGAGCAGGGCAGCAGTACTGCATCTCCTACATGTGCAGTAATGTATGATGTTTCTAAATATGTAAATTTATGTAAAAGCTTGAGATAAATGGGACTGATATGTAGATTCTTTTAAAAAAAAGGTTTGCTAAATCCTTAACATAATAAAACATTTCTAACACAGAAAAGACATATACAGTATTAGGATATAATAGGCTCTATTTTTTTCTAGCTCTGGCAAATATAGGTGAACTAGAAGTTCTGGATTCAATACGAAATCTTAAGCTAGGGATTCGAGACTCAACTCTTAGCGCAGAACTTGTGATAAGCCTGGTGCTGAGCTTTTTATGGATGTAGTAATACAGTGGAACAAAGGAAATAAAGATATAATACCTACTGGAAGGAACAACATTACAGCTGCGAGTCTATAATGCTCTACTACACAGTGCTACCATAAATCTCTCTACAGAAGTGGATATCTGAAAACTTTCTATAGGCAAAGCTTAAAAAATACCGCAGTTCTAGCATAGCAACGAGGTCCAAGTGTAAATATTTCTTTAAGGTCAAATTTGCTAAAAAAAAAAAAAAATACAAGTAGTCACCATTTTTTATGCAAACACAAAACAGCCCTAGTACATGTGTATCCTACAGTTTAAATACTGTGTACTGTGTTACATTTTACTTCATAATATACACAAAACCACATGCCTCTATTAGCAACACTTTATATTTATGACTCACCTTTAGTGACATGAAACACAATGAAGAGAAGATAAAACCTCAGCAGCATTCTCACTGATGAAACAGCGCTGACTTCACAACAATACACCCTAGAACTACACATCTGCAAAATACACACACTGTCTCTCTCAGCAGAGCTCACTGACCCCTAACATGCTGTAACGGATTTAAAGTGATCCGCAGACCTCTGAAGACCCACAAACAGTGGCATGGCATCAATTGGTTTCTGGGAAGGCTTACTGCTTCCTCTTTTAGTGTTACACACGTCAAACACCCACAGTGACCATTGCAAAACACACACTCAGTTCTTCCATGGTAGAGGTGTTTCCAAATATTAAGAATTCACTTGAAATAGAAGTTATGAATGGTTAAATTTAGGGTAAAAGTCAGCTGAAAATAACTCATTAGCACTCATATTCCTGCACATGGTACAGGTAATTGTATGCAACAACCCCAGCACATCTAGCTATGATGTGCCCAATGACCTATTATAAACATGTTGTCCTTTTTATCCATTTATAAAAACTTCCTGACTGTTACAAAGCACTGACACTGGACCCTACTATCCCAAATGTTAAATAATTGTCTCCTTAAACAACAAAATGCACTTAAATTACATGTTTTTTTTATTTATTTATGTGAGTTTCCACCACTGAAGTCCCTGTATAAGTTGAATGAAAACACATTAGAAGAAGCCCCTTAATACAAACCTGTCATTTGCAGCTCAGCTACTGTCAGAGCTGCTGTTATAGAAAATGAATCAATACATTCATACCAATCAGAATCGACAATTCAACAGCGCTGTGGTATACGTATTTATACGTATATCTTTATTTGATTTTAGAAGACACAAAAGCTGAAATATCAATAGATACACAGTCCTGTTATTTGATTTTATAAGACAGTATAGCTAAATTATAATATCCATTTCTATGGCTGTAGCTATTCCACTTGATTAAAGAAAAATACACTATATGGATAAAAGTTTGTGTAACCCTAACCATCACACTCATATGTGCTTGTTGAATATCCCATTCCAGATTTATTCCCCTTTGCAGTTTTAATAAGCTCCACTCTTCTGGGAAGGCTTTCCACCAGATTTTGGAGCGTGGCTGTGGGGATTTGTGTTCATTCAGCTACAAGAGCATTAGTGAGGTCAGGCACTGATGTTGGGTGAGGAGGTCTGGGGTGCAGTCGGTGTTCCAGTTCATCCCAAAGGTGTTCAGTGGGGTTGAGGTCAGGGCTCTGTGCAGGACACTCGAGTTCTTCCACTCCAACCTTCACACACCATGTCT
>CM040483.1:3323081-3347557 GCA_022758105.1 Pangasianodon gigas
ATATATATATATATATATATATATATATATATATATATATATATATATATATATATATATATATATATATATATATATATATATATATATATATATATATATATATGTATATAAAATTATGGTTAAACCACTGTAACCAAATAGCACACCATAGTAATCACGGTTTCTTTAATATAACATCTAATAATCAACTGTAATTACTTAATATATTTTCCAAGCTAGTCTCAAAGATCTCACTGTGCAATGAATGTACAATGGTTTAATTAGATTTTTCCTGATGTACACGTAAGTTTATAGCGATTTTCACCCATGTGATGTGATCTTGTGAACTGTTGTGGCTGTTGTAGCACCAAATTTCACCTTGGGAATCAATAAAGCATTCTCTATCTCTCTATCTATCTATCTATCTATCTATCTATCTATCTATCTCTATTTGTGTCACTTTGCCTGTAAAACCATAACACAGGACTCCATTTTGTTTTCATTGACAATGTACAGCACTTGTTGATGATACGGGTAAAATTGCAGTTGATAACAGAAGAAAACGCATGCATGATGTGATGTGGCTAGGAGTTCTGGGCTTGAGCATAAATCTAGAGCTAGGGGTTCTGGACATGTCTCGAAATTTTGATCTAGGGGTTCTGGGCTTGACTTGAAATCTAGAGCTAGGGGTTCTTGACTTGACCCAAATTCTAGAGCTATTGGGATTCTTGACTCGACTCTAAATCAAAAGCTAGAAGTTCTTGACTTGAAAATCCTGAGCTAGGGGTTCTGGACTTGTCCCAACATCTAGAGCTTGGGGTTCTAGATTCGAATGAAATCTAGAACTAATGGTTCTGTTGTTACAATTGTGCTCTCTCTCCCTTTCTCCATAAGTCAAAAACAATAAAGTGTCCACAGTTAATTTCACGATTGAAGTGCTTTTACATAATGCAGTTTACCAGAAAAAGCACATAACACTGTATATTCTATAAACAATGCAAATTTGTTAGATTGGAGCTTGACAATGTACCTTCCTGTGTTCTTCTGTTGAGCTTCACTATTCCAGAGTCACACTTCCCTCTCCATCAGCTGTGCTGTAGTAAACTCTGGAAGAATCTGGCAGAGATAAGAGCAAAGTGGATAATAACGTTCATCACAGCAGCTGGATAATTTTGTGTGAGTAGTGTGTGTACCTTTCTTTCTGGTTCTGCAATACACCACAGCCACGATAATGTGCAGAAAGATCACAGTCACCACGGCAAACGGGATGAAGGGATGAGGCTCTGACGAGACTACAATAACAATTTTTTTTTAATTCTATTTTTATTTATAATTTCACATGTATTTAAAAAAAAAATCTGAATAAATAATATTGTTAGTTTAGTTGTATAGGCTAACTTTAATATTAGTTATTATTAGATGAAGCAAAACAAAGACAAATGATAGGGTGGTGTGATGAAGCGGAGTTACTGTTACTACCCCAGAGTTGATTATTTTCCTATAACAGCACATCCCCAAGTGTTTTATTCCACTTATACCACAGCAATTTGCCAAACGTTACAATTAAAGAATGAGACATCACAAGTTTTATCTGTTTATAGTTACATTTACTGTTGTGGAATGTTCATGAAACAAGGTAATTTCCATTCCTAAACAGTCCCTAAGACAAAAATGCTGCTTCTCGTATTACTGAGAAACAGGAAATTGTAAAGTTGTCCATCACGAAGACTTTCATATCGCAGAAAACTTAAAAGTTACAGCTTTACCTCTGTCTGTTTCACGTCCTGACACTGGATACTTCTTCCAAAATGCTACGTCCCTTTACAGAAGACTACTACATGATTGTTTTTGACTAAGTTTATGTGGAGCATCTGGCACACAAGGCCCTGTGAATGAGTTGTTACTATAGAAACAATAACGTATTAGAACACGTGCATTAATATAAACCTGTAATTTGCAGCTGCTCTATTATCAGAGCTGCAGTTCTAGGAAATGAATCAACACCTTCTGACCAATCAGAATCCGGAATTCAACAGAATGTGTATAAAGAATTAGAAGTTGTCAGTTTCTAATACGGTGTGTGTTGTTTACCTTCAACAACAAGCTTCATGTCTGTGTATTTATCTCTTCCAAGTTCACACCTGTAAACTCCCTCATCCTCTTTAGTCAGGTGTGATATGAGTAGAGAGAGATTTCCTGGAGAGTGATCATTAACCAGTTGAAATCTGTGTCTGTCGCTGGACATATCGTCCCACACTGTTTTGGACATGCTATATTTCCTCCACTTGAATCGCTTAGGTTTGGTGGTTAGGTTAGTGGCGTGGCACGGCAGCAGTATTGAGCCTCCTGCATGTGCTGTGATAGTTAATTCATATGCATGGATGATTTGAGTGCTTCCTGCACAGACACATATTTGAAGAAACATTCAATTTTTATATGAGGGTAAAATAAAACAATTAATAATTAAAATATTCTGAATGCTGCAAATGGCACAATGCAACCTTCTGTAGTAGCAATCTGCATAAATAAATAAATAAATAAATGAATGAATTTATGGAGCATCATGGTAGCATTTCTGCCTCCTGGTTTGATCCTGAGGTCCCGTGTCTGGAAAGGTTTCCTCCGATTTCGTCCCAGAAAGTTTCCAGTAGATGGATTGGCTATGACAAAAAGCTCCTAAGTGTGAATGATTGTGTGAATCCTGAGAATTTATCTCAGGTTTATCCTGCTTATTGGATCCAGATCTATCCCAGGAACACTAGGTGCAAATTGGGAATACATCCTAGATGGGAAGCCAGTAAAATCACAGGGTGCCACGCACACACATTCACACCTAAAGTCACCAATCCACCTACCGGCATGTTTTGGGTGGTGGGAGGAAACTGGAGGAAACCCACACGGACACAGGGAGAACACGGAAAACTCCACACAGACAGAGCTCAGGATCAACTCCTGGAGCTGACAGATGGCAACACCTCTCCAAAAACATATATGCAGAGGAAAGGAATCCACTTCCTATTACCTTTAATGGTGAGATGGATGTCTGTGTAATTCCCGGATCTAATCTCACATCTATAAAGTCCCTCATCTTCTACAGTCAGGTTGGATATGAATAAAGAGAGATTCCCTGGAGAGCCTGCATTAACCAGCTGTACTCTTTTTTCATTAATGCTGCCCCAGATGTTTTTGGGCTGATTTATTTTCCTCCACTGGAAACTCTGAGCTGTTGTGTTTATGTCAGTGCAGTAGCAAGGCAGCAGTACGGCACCGGATACATTTGCTTTGATTTTCAATTCATGTCCGTGGTTTACTAGAATACAGCCTGCAGAAACACACATTATTTTATTTATATATTATTTAGATTATGCAAGTTTAGAAAAACTTTTTTTTGGTAACATTCTACTGAACGACAGTGTCGCGTGATGAGTTACACGGCTTGTCACGTTACAGAGAAACCGCAGAGTGGAAACTCCTCTGTCTTAAACACCTCTCCATGCTAGAAAACATAAAGTTACACCTTTACCTCTGACTGTTACAAAGCGCCGACACTGGAGACTCCTTCCATAAATGCTAAGTACAATTATATTTATTTGGTTATTTGTTTATGTTGAGCGTCCCTATGTAAGTTGTTACTATAGAAATGATAACCTATTGGAAAGAGCGCATTAATATACACCTGTGATTGGCAGCTGCACTACTGTTAGAGCTGCTGTTATAGAAAATAAATCTGTGGTATAAGTATTAATATAAACTTCTTATTATAGTAAAGTGTTACTCTTTTGTTCTGTAGTATATCCTTGTTTTAAAATGGATGGATTTAAGTTTACGTTACGCTGGCTTGACCCATGTGGTGTCCAATTCTTATCATCATTAATCACTCATAACTAGAATCATTATACATGCTGTGTTTGAGTATATCATAAGACTAGGGATGACTGTACTCTTGACTCATTCAATTTTTCAATTCAACTGAATTTATTTGTACAGCGCTGCTAACAATGGACATTGTCACAAAGCAGCTTTACAGAAATATATATAAACTCAGGATATAAATCTATCATAAATACACAATTTCATCTCATTAGTAACAAAAAGTTCACACTCACCCTCAGAAACATGAAGTACAATCAAGGGAAGATACACACTCAGATACACACTCAGCAACATTTCCATTAAAGAAGCAAAGCTAACCGCACACCACACACTGAAAACTATACATCCAAAACTTTTTAAGCAGAGTTTCACTAAAACTGACCACCAGGAAGGAAATGTGCCCACTTTCTTATGAAGTTTCCGAGAAGAGTGGCATGGTCTTCTCTGAGTCACTTTTGTTCTGCTTCCTCTTTCTTTTCTCTCTCTTTTTTTTTTTTTTAACACAGCTTCTGTAGCAGATTCTCTATGTAGAAAGGTGGGACATTTTTGATACAAAAATCACGTGTCTAAGTAAGAGCGGATTGTTGCTTCATCATTTTAGTTGCGACGTAGAAGATTACATGCACACTTTCTTTCTTCCTAGATGTTACGTACAGTGTGCATGTAAACATTTCTAGTGTCTATGTCTTTATTACAACACGAATGGCAGATTTTGTTTTCCCCTAAGTGACTGGTGAGTACCGTAAAACACTTTATATATGTGCACTTCATTTTAAAAACACTGTTTTTTAAAAAATAAATAATCAAATAAATCAGTTAATATCAGAGAGGTCAAAACACCTATGCAACCATTAATCATTCTAGATTCTTATGTCAACTGGCACATTTGCCATTTTTTTATTGGGGGGGAAGAAGAGAAAATGTCTCTTTTGGCATATTTTTGGGTGCAAATCTGTAGCATGTTAAAATTCAGAACTCCTATGTAAAATTTGTAAAGGTTAATTTAATTTTTAGTGTAAAACTAAACACTATTGGATAATCGCTGTCTCCATTCAGTCATGTTATTTGCTTTTTCAGATGTTTATGTAGCTTGACCATCACAGATTTTAGTTGAATAACCCCTAATAAAACAAGAAACACCACAGTTTGTGTCAAGAAGCTAAACAATCTGAAAGAATCACCATGTTCTAAAGTTAACTATGCAAATGATTACACAAATAAGCTCTGACATCACAGACTTCCCGGATTTGTTGAATTACATTTTATTTTCTTGATTAAATAAAAAAAATTACAAAAACTAGTGCATGAATAAGAAAGAAATATAAATGTTTGTGTGTTTTGACTTTGTAGGTACAATCGAGAGAAACATTTCCCCACAAGGAAAACTGTAACCTTTATTTAATAAGAAAAAAATACATAAAAATAACTTCAAGATACAGGTTAGGTGTAGCATAGCATAATAAGATAGAATAAGGTAGTATTGATAATAAGGTAAATATGTGTGTGTGTGTGTGTGTGTGAATGTACTAGGTAGTCCTAGTATTATCTCCTGCAGTCTGGCTGGTGGTCTGGGCACGCGGCTTTACTGTACTGTAAAGTGCTGTAACATATGCCAAGTCATCCTGCACACACACACACACACACACACACACAATTTTGATCCAATACAGTTTCTTTTTCAGTGTAGTGATATATATATACAAAATACTTTATATTCCACAAGTATAAATATAATGAAATATGTAACATATGCAATTTATAATTATTTATATTTTACAAATATAAAATTTCATTTGCTACATTTCATCTATGCACGGCCTTTTATTTATTTATTTATTTATTTATTCATTCATTCATTCACTCATTCATTCAATCAATCATTCATTCATTCAATCTAGCATGAATCTTTTCACATCTAAACATGTTCCGAGACTGAATTCCATTCAGTTTCTTTGCCATCATATCTTTTGTAAAAATTGAATCGAATTGAATAAGAAGCTCAGGTTAACACAGAATAAACAAAATAAGATTAATACAAAATAAACAGAATAACTCATTTCACAATCAAAGGAAATTACATCACCAAATTGTTCTTGCTGATTAGGACGAATCAAGTCATATAAAAGGTGCAAATTTACACACAAACAGTCAGTACCATGTAAATCCACCTAAACACAAACCTGTTCATCATTCGATCTCACTTTTACACTGGCATACAGCACATCCTCATCGTCCTGTAGAAACACACACACAATCATACAGACACAAGCTCCAGTGAGTGTAAGAGTCTGATCATTTTCCTCCAGCAGGGGCCGCTGTATGAAAGGCTAAAGCCAGAGCAAATTCTTACATTATCTTTTTAGTATCTACTGATCCACTGCCAGTGAATCCATTCTGCCTACTGTTGTAATCATTTACATTTCACAAATCATACTATTCTGAAATATTATCCAATGTTTAACAGCTGGTTATGACTCACCGAGTGTTTCTGAGGTGGTTTCTTGGCAGGTTTAAATTTTACATCTGAGTAAAGCAATTCATTACCATCCTGCACAAACACACACACACACACACACACACACACACAGAGAGAGAGAGAGAGAGAGAGAGAGAGAAAAGTTACTGAAATGGAGTATAATGTCATTTAGAACTGCATTTACATTTGTTGCACAATTCTGAAACTTTGACACAGGTGTGATTTTTTAAATATTTATTTATTTATTTATTTAGTGGTCCTACATGTACGTAACCTGTATCTGATTCATCCTGCGTCCATAGGGGTACCTGATGCAGATCCCCACTGTTTATGTCAGACATTCAACAAATGTTAATCTTCACAAAGTCCTCATTCACAACTCCATACACTCTGAACCACTTGAAATACTAAATACATCTTTTGAGTGATCAATGATTTAAATACAATCAATCAATGATCTGACAGATACAAGCTGATGTTCCTGTCTAGAAGGCAGCGTGCTCTCTGCCCTGTTTAGCTCCACAGAGTTATTGCTGCACCTAGTGGTCAAAATTAGGAACTGCAACAAGCACTAATAGAATCAGGAATCATTGAATTCTTTTCCCTTTTTCTACCAACACTAAAGCAGTGAAGAACTACTCATGGCAGAACATTTTACGGATACATAGAACGTCATCATGCAGGTATAGTACAAACGATGAGCCAATCACATGTAAGAAGAATTTTAGCCATGCAGGGTATCACATGACGTGGGTTTTTTGTGACGCTCTTTGGGTGAGCACTCGCAGCAAAAAAGGTGAGCTAATTACTAAGTAGCTCCTGTTCTGTGAAAGTCTGGTTTTATTTAACAATAACTATAACAACCCTTCCCCAGGATTACAAATCTAGAACCAGGAAGTAACATGACAGGATGAACGAATCACGTTATCCAGCATGCAGACCTGATCTGGAGCGCGACATGGTTCAGATGAAGTAAATCCCAGACTGCCATTTTCAAGAGGACTAAAGATTAAAGAATCGGTTCTCTGGACCGCTCTCAGTCCCGAAAAACAGTGTTTACACTTCATCTTGGCTCAAATATGAAAAAAAACAACAACAGAAGTGCGAAAATGAGTCAAAGTGAGGAGTATAATTCACCTGCCCTTCATCACTTCTCTGTTCTGTCTGGAGTTCCTTGCTCCTCGTCTGTCCTCGTCTCTGTGCTGCAATATAAAACAAGGCAGAATGAGAACTACAGACAAGATTGGAAGGGTTCTTCTTGTGTGTAGATGTGTGTGTGTGTGTGTGTGTGTGTGTCTTCATACCTCTGTATGTCCAGCAGACACCTCCGAATAGAAGCAGCATCACCAGAAGAACAGGAACCAAGATATACAGGTGGTTAATTACACTCCATTTCAGTTCTTTAACTATAAAAGTGAAGAAAGAAACAAAGAAGAAGAAGAAGAAGAAGAAGGTAGTATGTAAGATTGTGTACAAAAAAGCCAGAGTGCACAAAGAATCTAGATTTCTGCTTGGCCAGTTGTTTGATGTGCTCATATAATCGCTATCACATTTCTACCACAGAAAAGTCTTCAGAATTTCAGAACTTTCTGAACTTCAGTTTCTCTAATAGCTGATATAACTCTAAATATAAAGTTTCATATAGCTAATGAAACTCGGAACACAACAATTCCACTAAATTCCACAAAATGTAGCTATAAACAGATTTTTAAAAAATGATACATCATGCCGTTCTTTAATTAGTGTGGTATAAAAGGAATAAAACCCTTTGGGGCACGCTGCTATAGGAAAATAATCAACAACTTGTTGGATGTTGAGATGTGGCCTGACATGAAGCGGAGTTACTCTTCCCACCCTGAAGCTGATTATTTTCCAAGAACAGCATGCCACATCATGTTTTATTCCTCACGTAGTACAGTATATAATTTTGCATCCAACTGGTGTAAACTGGTTTCCCACTAATTATGTTTAATGAACTTTTTTCATTTTTATTAAGTTAAATATACTCAATTATATTAAACTTTACTTATTAACCATCTGGATCATTTTTTATACATGATTTTTTTTCCCTTTCTTGGAAATGTTCAGCAAATTTCATCTTAAAATGAGCAAACGTTAATTCAGTGAATTGATCATTACCTTTATCATGTGTTTCAGAGTGTGGATTTATTTTGTCATTAACCATCTGAGTTGATTTTGGAATTTTATCTGTGAGTTCTACAGAAACGGAAAGACCAGATAAATTCAGTTTATGCTAAGTACGTGGTGATGTATTAACCTGTACTAATAAACGCTCCAATACAGTGTTGTATTTATATTAGGTAATTATATCTTAATTCTAATAGATGCTATAACATAAGTGATAACTTGTTTCATGGACATTCTACTACATTAAATGTAACTATAATTGGATAAAAAGTACAACATGTTTTAAGTGTAAAAGAATAAAATACTTCAAGATGTGCAGTGATTGAAAAAATAATCCATTTTGGGGCGGTAGCTATAACTCTGCATCATCACACCACCCCATTGTTGGTTATTTTCCTGTAACAGCATGACACCAAGTGTTTTTATTTAACTTACTTCCTGGATTTGGTGTACTCTCTGTGGTTTTACTGCCACCATTTGGCCTTGCTGTGCTCGCTGTGGTTTTACTGCCACCATTTGGCCTTGCTGTGCTCGCTGTGGTTTTCTTGAGCACTAGAGGAGCTAAAGGGGCGAGTAGTTAGTAATGTAAATGTGTATTCATAAATCATATTTAGCACATACAGAGAGTGTGAGATATTGTAAACACTGTGTGGATCATTACTGGGTCATTAACACATTAACACTCATGTCCTATTTGGGTCAAAATTACTTATTCATAGTCAAAAAATGACTTTAAAAAATACATAAAAATAGTTTAACATTTTTGGCAATGAACACAAATGATTATTTTTACAGTCACTTTTATGTTACAGAAATTATGTTCAGTACATTTTGTGATTAGAGCAACAAGAGACAACAACACAACACTTACTTTACCTTTTACTGTGAGGAAGACAAGCCTTAGGTTACTCGACTGATTCTTACCCCGACATTGATAATCTCCTCCATCCTCTGCAGTCAGGTGTGATATGAGGATAGTAAAATTTCCTGGAGCGTCACCAGTAAGCAGCTGAACTCGGCCCCGGTAGCGGTTAGTCTCATCACTGGGATAGATGGCATCAAAACTAATTGTATCCTTTTTTCTAAATTCCCATATGAGATTCGGTGCTCTATCCTGTGGATCAGCGCAGGAGCACGGCAGCGCTACAGACTCTCCTGATGATGCTGTTATGAAAACCTGTGTATAATCTGAAAACCTACAACCTGTACAGTACAAAACAGCGTGTCAGGTTACTCTTAATCCAGATGTTTACAATATCATCAGCCACTATTCATAACTCATTTATTTTTACACTCGCAAGCTGAAAATTACCAGACCATAAATCACACATTATAGTGAACATATCATTATATCAAATAAATTATTATCAAACAAGAACTTATAGTGAATACTGGCATTAACTGTATGTATGTATGTATGTATGTATAAGAAAAAAAAATAAAATAAAATAAAAAATAAATAATAATAATAATAATAATAATAATAATAATAATAATTTTTGCTATGTAAAGAAAATATAAGGAATTTGTATTACTGCCACATTTTAGAGAATATCAATAATACAATATAGTACAATATTAATAAATAAAATAATATTTTATTTTTATTTTAATTATATTTTATTACTGCTATGTAAAGAACACACATAAATAATAAGAGATTTAAAATAAGAAATAAAATATAATATATAAAAATATATATACAAAAATATTTTTAAAAAAAAGATTTTATTATATTTATGTTTATTTTTAATTTATTGCCGCCTTATTTTTATTACAGTTTAAAGAATATTTAGAACCTGATAAAGAATTAGCAGTTGTGTCTTAAAAGATTTTATACTAGGATATTATTTTGTTTTATTTTTATTGTATGTATATTTTATTAATGCCTTTTTTGCTATGTACAGGACATGTATAATATAACGAGGGATTTGACATTTGTGTTCATATTTTACATATTTTATCTGTAATTTGTATTATTTTATTTCACTTTTATTTTATTTGTCTGCCATTTGTTTTTGCAATGAAATGAACACACAAACCCACACACACTCACATACGCACACACACACACACACATATATACAGTGTTATTATATATATTATGTATATATAATAAGGTATATGTAGAATAAGGTATTTGACAGTTGTTTCCATATTTAATATATTTTATGTATAATAAACTTTCCTTAAAAATAAATTGAAAATAAACAAATAAAATATAAATCCATTTTGTAAGCTCACATTGCAGGAAACTGTTCATGTGTTCATGTGTCTTTGCTGATGATGTTGTCAGTTGGAGGTGACAGACAAATGCAACACCTCAGAGAACCACACAGAACTGTGAACTTCATTTGTGCACTAAGACATGCTGAACTTCTTCACAACAATCGCCTCATAATCCACTAGATCACTGCCTGAAAAATGTCTGTTTAACTCCTCTAAATGACTAAAATACTTTCTTTACAAAACTAAGAAAGAAATATGTTTATCCAATTCACTGGCTCTTCAAAAAGTTTGTACTTTTTTCTACAAATGATAATTATCTCAAGAAGGTAAACAGACAGACATATTCTTATACCGTAGCAGACTACCATTTTTACATAAAGATAAAAACTAAAGAAAAAACCTAAAACTAAATTATTTTTTAAATGATCCTTTTAACCTTGCGCCAATGCAAACATTTTTTATTTGTACTGTAGCTGACTATTAACATAACTCCTATTTGATTGAAATATGAATATTATGCAAAAAGCCTCATATATGTGCACTGAGGTTGCAGTTTCCAGTTTACTGATCTAGTAATCAACTGAAATTTAAATAAATAAATAAATAAATAAATAAAAATGCTGATTCTATGTGAAAATAGCGTGATATGGGTGTTCTGGTGTATTGCACTTATTTTACCACAATATGTGATAAACCAGCATATTTTATTACATGATTTAAATCTAAACCAAGTCTTAATGTCAAGCTGCACATCTTTTGTATATTTGAGTACGATCTTATAACGTCACCTTTATACATGTCATGATGTTGTTAAATGCAGTAGGAACATTTATTTATTTATTTATTTATTTATTATTTGTTTGTTTGTTTAAGTCTTTACAATATCATCGTCCACTATTCATAACTCATTTATTTTTACACTCGCAAGCTGAAAATTCCAGACCATAAATCACACATTATACTTTACATATCATTATATCAAATAAATTATTATCAGAAAAGAACATATAGTGAATACTGGCATTAACTGTATCTATATATGCATTTGTGTATGTATGTATGTATTATAATAATAATAATAATAATAATAATAATAATAATACATTTTGAGATATATATATAAATATAAAATAAGGTATATGTAGAAATATGGTATTTGACAGTTGTTTCCATATTTAATATATTTTATGTATAATAAACTTTCCTTAAAAATAAATTGAAAATAAAAAGTAAAATATAAATCCATTTTGTAAGCTCACATTGCAGAAAACTGTTCATGTGTCTTTATTTATTTATTTATTGTTTGTTTGTTTAAGTGTTTACAATAATAATAATAATAATAATAATAATAATAATAATAATAATAATAATAATACATTTGCTATGTGAAGAAAATATATTATAAGGAACGTGTATTTAATTATTGTCATATTTAAAAGAATATAAATAATATAATATATGATTTGACAGTTATGTCCATATATATTTTTTTTTTTACATTTTATCTATATTGTATATTATTTTATTTTTATTTCAATTTTAAATTAATAATAAGAATTTTTTAAATAAAAATGAATAACATAAAACAAACAAAATGATTAACTCCACTATAGGGTTGCAGCATTTAAAGCTAGCTAAAGCATTTTTTTTTCCCTCATAAAACGACCTTTTTTTTTAAACTTTTATTTTAAAACCATTTTTTTTGCATTTGATTGTGTAATACTTGTGTAACATCAAACAAGTTAGTTCCTCTTATTCTGTTAACAGTCGTCCTCTCACCAGGCTTTCTCTCTCTCTCTTTCTCTCTCTCTCTCTCTCTCTCACTCTCGAAGTTATTTATCTTTCCATTTTACTGAGATATTGATAGTGATTCAGTTATAATTTTTAAAAAGAATCGCTAAGTTTGCAAAAACTTTTGAGTAATAGTGGAGCTTTATGGAAAACCACTGAAAGTTTGAAAAAATGAAAAGAAAAAAAAAGTTCTAATAGTAATTTTAGAAGGAAATCAGAAGTCACACTGCCGGAAGTGATAACAGAGAGAAAATCGGACTCACCTTCAGCAATGTGAAGAAAAATGAGAAGATAAAAACAGGTCTGCATTCTTACTAGCTCGTACCAACAGGACTAGAATGACACTTCAGTGTGCGTGCTGCACAATTTTGTTTTGCATCAGCTGTGGATTTGTGACAAAGCCACTGGATCACGTGATCTCTGGCAGACTTACTGCTTTTTTACGCCTTGTCACTCACTCACTCACACACACACATACACGCACACATTTTCATTCTGTGCCTCAGATTCAAAACGTGCGAAAAAGCATCACACTTTTTCTGTGGTCTTCACACATTTCAATAAGTAGTTCCTTTTTTCTGTTCCTTTTTCTTTTCTTTTTTTTTTTTAACCTAACTAACAGACACACTGACTTACGCAATAGCCATAAATCTTTCAACATTAAAATATGATGTGCTGTTATAACACACACAGCAGCAGATCTTCTAAAAATAATGGTTTTCTCCATCTTCTAGCTTTGTTTGAAAAAAAAAAAATTTCATTACATCCAGCTGAATATTTAGTACTAAGGCAAGTCTAGTGTGACAAGCAGGAGGGAGGGGCCATGGACTGGCTGTGAGGACGTACGCCTGGCACTGAGATGACTTAAAATTTGATGTGGGAGAGAGGGATAAAGGAGCGGCTGGAGACGCCGAGGGAGAGAGACAGATGCACGTGTGTTTTGTGTTTTATGTTCTGTTTATGTGCTGTTTATGATTAAACGTTATGTCTGAGTTCACTCTGTTCCCTCCTCCTTCTTGCCCGTCACTGAATTTGTTACATTGGCGCTGAAACCCAGGAAGGAGGAGGGATGCGCTGTCAGAATGTAACAAATTACAGCCTGGTCCCTCCCTCCTGCTTGTCACACTCCCCCACGGGCAGATTCAGGCCTCCGGCCTAACGTGGACCTCCTGGCGGATGGCTACAGCTCCTCCCCTTTTCAGGCGGATGGCAGCCACACCTCCGCCTCCCGGCGGATGGCAGTGGGTCCTCCATCCCCAGGTTGACGGCAGTCGCTCCTCCCCTTTTTTTGGCAGACGGCAGTGATTCCTCCCCTTTCTGGCAGATGGCAGCCACTCCTCGCTGTTTTGGTGGACAGCCGCTCCTCCCCTTTCCAGGTGGCCGGCAGCGACTCCTCCCCTTTCTGGTGGATGGCAGCGACTCCTCCCCTTTCTGGGCAGACGTCAATGACTCCTCTGTCCTCTGGCGACCGCTCCAGCCCCACACTTCCTCAGTGCTGCGATCCTCCTGCAGCGAGGCATCTCTGACAGGAGGTGGGAACCGAGTGAACTCAAACGTAACATTGTGCCAGGCGTGCGTCCTCACAGCCTGGCCCCTCCCTCCTGCTTGTCACACCAATTATTATACATTAACAATTATTGAAGCTTGTCCAAATTTACTGCAAGTGATATTTGTAAATTGCTAAACCATCTCTATGTTTAATTTTGATATACTAGCATGTCTAATGAGCTCCAGTAAACAGTGCCTTGCATAAATCTTGAAATCCCTAAATTAGTTTCGATCAGAAGTCACATAATTAGCTGAATGGAGTCAATCTGTGCAATAAAAGTGTCATGTGACGAACAAGGAGCTATTAAAGCTTTGTCTGGGACAAAGTTCTGGAAAAAGTATCAATCAGCTTTTGGCCAGGGGTAATGCTTAGCATAATGCTACCACCCCCATGCTTCATGACATTATGACACTTAACTGTAACGAGCGGTTAGCAGAGACAGGATGCAATCCTGTTTTTCTGTGATTCCTTGTTCCTGTGTTTCCCAACTTGTTTTTCCTAGTTCAGTGTTTGCCCTGTTCCGTGTTTAATTTCCGTTTTCCTGATTTTTGACTGTTCATGTGATTTTTGAATATGGACATGCCTGTGTTAACCCTGTCTGCCTGTGTATCAACCCCTGTCTGGAATTGTGATGATGATTTTTGGATATGTCCCAGTAAACATACTGATCTCACGTGATTGTGTCCTGCTTCTTCACCTCCACACTGCACATTACAGTAATCTCATTTTCAGTTCCAGGTTGTAACACTACAAAAGTTCACAGGGGGTGAATACTTATGCAAAGCACTGTACCAGAAAGCATGGACACGTTTACTCAAGTAAGGAATTTGTATACTTCTACACCAATGGTGAGTGAAATTTCACTTTTTAGACCAGTAATTTTCGGACACTCGTGCTCAACATTTTGTTGTGTGTAAGTCAGTGTTTTGCGATTCTAAAATCGTTACCACTGTAACACAACTGGACAACTAAGAGCAATAAAACCTCTTATTATATAGCTCTTATGGCTCTACAGTATGTGTAGCAGTATCTGTTTTCCAGAGTAACAGCAAAAATCAATGCATATGTTCTATTTCAGCTCAGTAAACTATTCATTACTATCATGTATGCTTACATAAACTCAGCTTTGTTGTTTTATTTTAGAGTTTAAAAGGCTCCAATAACCAGGAATCCCCCCAACCCAAACCAGTCTGTTTTGATGTTGTGTGAGTTCTCAGGGTAAAATCGATAATGAAAGATGATCACGCTTCGGCGGCCCGAGCCGAGGAGCCTCAATCCATCTCTTCAGGAGCAGCTAAGAATTTATCAGGGCTTGAAAACAGACGCAATTAAAAGCTGAACTCATTAACTCTCTGGCGGTAGTTTCCCAAGGCAAGATAAAAAATCTTTAGCGCAGTCGCTGATGTTACGCCGTAGATCATAATGAGCAGTAAGACTGATGGAATGGAGTGTGAAACAGGAAGAGTGTGTGGCTTGTTCTGTTTGGAAACCGCTATGCAAAAATTTTAGGGGTTGCAGTCAGAACTGGCGAGAAATTACGTCAATATTTACGTGAGGAAATTTACACATATTTAGATTAAGTTTGAGTTCAGAATAGTGTGTAAGTGAGACATGCCTCAGTCAAACATTTCACTCAAACTCAACCCTGTGTGCGTAAATTCTAAATACTGCTTAGTTACGAAGTTACACCTGAGATCTGAATACTTGTTGTTTTATCTCAATTTATTTCCTTCCTGTTTCTCTATTTCTCGCTCTTTGAATGCTTTAATATTTGTTGAATGCTAAAGACTGTGTGTGTGTGGATGACCTCCTGCAGGGTACAAACTTAGCAGATTTATTTCCATTCAGCACACACTGTCACTCAGCGTTAATGTTATTCAGCACACCGGCTATGGGCAACTCGAACTTTCTCTCAGCAACGCATTGCGTATTTCTCTCGTTACACCTCTGCCAGTGAAGCACAGTTTCCACTCCTCTTAAATGTGTACTATCTAATTCCAAGTCGCTTTTATTTATATAGCACATTTAAAAGACAACAAATGTCTGCCAAAGTGCTGCACGATAAAATCAAAGAATGTCGAGCAGAAATGAAATGCAAAATAAAATAAAGCAGGCTGATAAATGAAAAATGAAGACGACTTTCTTATAAGGAATAAAACACTCTGTGTCATGCTGTTATGGGAAAATAATCAACGACAGGATGGCGTTATGAAGCAGGTTTACTGTTATCCGCAAAGCTGATTATTTTCCTGTTTCTAATACCACAGCAATTTGGCAACTATTACAATTTTGTAATTAAACGACGACACATTGCACTTTTTTTTTAATTTAAATCAGTTGAATGCTGTGGAACATTTATGTAACAGTTAGATTCTGATATCACATATGTTATAGCCTAGACACGGATGTCTGATAGTGAGCCTTTGTGAGACAACATTTCAGTGTTAAAATCTTCATGATAGATCTGTTGGGTGTTCTGAGATGCTTTTCTGCCCACCACGTCTGTAAAGAGTGATTATTTGAGTTACCTGTCAGCTCGAACCTGTCTGGAAATTCTCCTCTCACCTCTCTTCTGTGTAAACTGTGTTTAAAGACTGTTGTGTGTGAAAATCCCAGGAGATCAGAACTTTCTGAAATACTTAAATTTGGCATCAATGACTATGCCACAGTCACTGAGATCACATATTTTCCCCGTTCTGATGTTTGATGTGAACATTAACTGAAGATCTTGACTTGTATCTGCATGGTTTTATGTATTGTGCTGCTGGAAACCCCTAGCAATAGGCTTGTGTCCATCAGTGTCGGCTACACACTTCATTCCCCCACCTTTTTCTCCATTTTTATTATATCTTTTACCTTCTCTCTCTCTCTCTCTCTCTTTGTCACACACACATACACACCCATATATACACATTTTGTCATTTTCCTGTCATTTGTCTCGTCTTATCGACTGAACTAAATACTGTACGTTCGATACCTGGCTCGACATGCTGTCTCCTCTCCCCCTGTTTTATTCACAGCAAAACAAGAAATTGATTTCTATAGAAGAGAAGAGATGTGAAACTCCACACAGACACCATGTGCTCCCACAATGCACTGCGGTCAACACACAAGCTCTCGGCCACCCAGACCACACCACACCATCTGCCTTAAAAAGAGGATGAAGCCGTGACTGTGTTTATTTCACAAAGAATAAAGAGAGACGGATGAAGTTGTTTCATACCCAAAAATATAGTTTTCCACCTGGGTTTCTTTCCTTCCACTTCCTGGTTTTACTTCTTTCCACATGGTTTTACTTCCTGCTGTCCTTCAACAGTTCTCCAGCAGTCAATGATGTGGGTTCAGCTTTCCAGGTTTTAATTTACTAGAGACACCCTATACTGTAGTCTCACATACACAGGGATGGTATCCCTTTCATGTATGCAAACTTTAATTTAAGGATGTTTTGAGAAATATAAAAGAGTTAAATAACCTTTAAACCGATCGTATGTTATACACACCATTGTCCTGATTTGATTACTTTATTAATATTCTCCTCCCATGGTGACGGTGTCAGACACAGCACTTCTTTGCATCTCTAATGTTCTAATCAATACTTTTTATGTCTTTAAATAAGATGTCATATATCTAATGTCAGCCCTAAAAATGCTGTAGAATTTAGAAAAGGTGTGAATGATTCATTCCAATACTTAACTAAATCAGTACCCAATACTCGATGGTTAAGACTAGTATCCCAATACTCAATACTTTGAAAGGTCTTCTGGTTTATAAAAAGCACAAATTTGTTATTTCTACAGTCAGAATTAGAAAACATGGATATCAAGAACTAGATGTGAACTAAATGAATTGTTTTTAACTGTAATTAAATTCGGGTCGTGTTTTATTACAGAAATAAACCTTATCACTTACAATACTTTCTCTCTTTCGTCCATCCCTAATATGAAAAAAGATTAAATGCAACATGAATGATTCTATAAAATGCAAAAAAAAGAACTTACAATTACAGATATTTATTATTTCGATAACATGAATTATTACCTTTCTTCTGGATTTTCCCCTGTGGGACCCAATGGGAGGATTCAGGACCACACTCTTTCTCTTTTACTTTTATTTCTCTCTCTATCTTCCTCTCTCTCTCTCTGTGTTCTGACCTCTCTTCTTGCTCTCTGCATCTTTTAGTCTCTCTCTCTCTCTCTTTCTCTCTCTGTCTTCTGGCCTCTCTTCTTGCTCTCTGCATCTTTTAGTCTCTCTCTCTCTCTCTCTCTCTCTCTGTCTTCTGGCCTCTCTTCTTGCTCTCTGCATCTTTTAGTCTCTCTCTCTCTCTCTCTCTTTCTGTATGTGTCTTCTGGCCTTTCTTCTTGTTATCTGCATCTTGTAGTCTCTCTCTCTCTGTGTCTTCTGGCCTCTCGTCTTGCTCTCTGCATCCTGGTCCCTCTCTCTCTCTCTCTCTCTCTCTCTGTCTTCTGGCCTCTCTTCTTGTTCTCTGCATCTTGTAGTCTCTCTATCTTGCTGTCTCTCTCTCTCTCTCTCTCTCTCTCTCTGTCTCTCAGTGTGTATGTGTGTGTCTTCTGGCCTCTCTTCTTGTTCTCTGCATCTTGTAGTCTCTCTATCTTGTTGTCTCTCTCTCTCTCTGTCTCTCAGTGTGTGTGTGTGTGTGTGTGTGTGTGTGTGTGTGTGTGTGTGTCTTCTGGCCTCTCTTCGTGCTCTCTGCATCTTGTAGTCTCTCTCTCGTGCTGTCTTTGTCTCTGAGACAGGTGTGTGTGCAGCAGGGTTCTGAGATACAGGGAAAGCCCACACTAACACCCTGCAGTGTGTGAACAGGTAGTAATCAGGAAAAGAACAGCGGGTGTGTGTACTTCTACTTTGAAGTCTGATTTCAGTCCTGCCGACTGGCCTACACACATCCTCTTCTGGGTTTAAAAATAAAATGCACCAGGAGCTAAAGAAAGAAATCGGACCACAGTAGGTCAAGGACTGTCAGCTTAAGCTCTACACTCTCAGAGGTTTGAAGAATCTGAAAATGTATCAAGCTTTGAAACTGTCAACATATGACATATTAGAGATTGATATATTAATTTTGTTTTGATATCAATAGTGATGCATTTTTTTTTTTTGTGATGAAGCAAACAAATGCTTTATTGTGCATTATAATTTGTAGAAATATGTGATGTTTTGGATTTTCTCTTGCAGAGGTCATATTCAATTTAACCAAGGGTGCCTAAACTTTTACACACATTTGTAGAGCAATAGGTATCTATAATGATTAAAATACTAGAACAAATATAATATTGAACATTATCCCCACCTGTACCTTCTGAAAGTAAGAAAAAAAAGAAAAAGACAAAAAACTAGTGTTTGTAATTTCAGTATAGTATTTAACATTTATGGAAGGAGTCTCCAGTGTCGGCGCTTTGTAACAGTCAGAAATAAAGCTGTAATTTTAACTTTTTTTTTAACAGAGAGAGAGAGAGAGAGAGAGAGAGAGAGAGAGAGAGAGAGACAGACAGATAGACAGACAGACAGACAGACAGAGAGAGAAAGTGATACCAGGACCTAACTTGTTTCATGGATGTTCCATGACATTAATAGTAACTACAACTGGATAAAAAGGACAACTTGTTTTTCTTTAATAAATAAAAAGATTGTTAGCACTGGTACATCACTGTGGTGTAAGAGAAATAAATCACTTCCGGGTGTGCTGTTATAGGAAAATAATCAATTTCGGGGTGGTAACAGTAAATCCACTTCATCCCACTACACCGATGTAGATTATTTTCCTATAACAGCATGACACCAAGTGTTTTATTCTTTACTTATTAACAATACAAGGTATATTAAGTGTATATTAAAAACAACTTCACAGTTATATTACTATAAAATCAACAGATGGCCTGAGCCATAGCTAGCTAGAACACAGGGGTTTAAGTCTTTATCCCAATATAAATATTAACACGCAAGAGCACTGTGAGATTTCTTCTTTTTTTTCTCCATAACATACTGAAACTGTCTACAGCATCTGCTTGTTCTCAGCATGGAGAACTGACAGCGGTGAACACGGTCCATCTGCTCTTCCTCACTCGGTCTAATTGCTGCTAGATGTCCAGCGGAAGATCAGACAGGAGACGATGATGCGCTGTCCAAATCGTGCCTCGTGTCATCTTTTCCATGACACACCCGAGCAGCGTGTGTAAGCAAGCGCGACCATACTGCAGTTTAACGGATTTGCGAAAGACGGAGAACTGGCAGCTCGAATGTTCTCATCTCTCAGCACCTCATTTCCCTCTAATGGAGAGTGAATGAGTCATACGTACACCACAGAGCTTCATGTAGTTACACAGGCTGCAGGATTACGAAATGAAGTGAAGTGGAGTTTAAACGAGAACTAAGAAAACTTCTGATTACTTTTGAGACTCTATTTCCAATGAGATATTGTTGAATGATTCTATATACAGTGTTCCTGTTTACATGAATAGTTTTGCCCCCAAATTTCCATCACCGAACAGTTTCTTCATAACTTCAACAAAATAGACTTCAAGTTATAACTATAATGAATTCAGAAATGACTCTGATGCTTATATTCATAAGTTGCTCATAAATTCCTGGCTACACAATTGCACTTTTTGACTATATAATATACAGTTATAGAAGGGAAATGATTTACAATCGTGTTCCCATTTGAGTCTGGTTCCTCTCAAGATTTCTTCCTCATATGGTCTCAGGGAGTTTTTCCTTGCCACCGTCACCTCTGGCTTGCTCATTAGGGATAAATTTATAAATTTGAAATTTATATCCATAATTTATATAGTTCTGTAAAGCTTCTTTGTGACAACATCCATTATTAAAAGCGCTATACAAATAAAATAGCATTGAATTGAATTTGATAGGTCCGGACTTACCTTCCTTGCTCTTCTAACTTCATGGCTTTCATAACATATCATTTGTACTAGTTATATAAGGAATAAAGCACTTACAGACATGCTATTTTAGGAAAATAATCAATGACATGGCGATTGCCATGATATGCAGACTGAAAATGAATAATCAAATAATAAGATAGAAGTGTAAGTGGTGACCGAAGGCAAGTTTTGTAGCATTACAGCAAGTCCACACTAGGTTTTTTTCCTGATTTTCTCCCAAATTTATTCACCTGCCAATTCCCACCGTGTTATATGACAGGTAGAAACCAGGGAGAGTGAGAGCTAACACATGCTTCCTCCAAAACAAGCATCATTTAAACCTGCTGCTCATGCTCCATCACAAAGCAAAACAAAACACATTTGGAGGAAATTGCTCTACCCTCTTCTGCATACATGAGCTCACAGATGCCTAAGATTAACTAGCGTCACTGTGATTGACAGGGGAGAGAGAGTAACACCAACCCTCCCACTCATAGAGAGCAATGGTGATCTCTTCTGTTCACTCAGGAATAAGTACAGCCTAGTTTGAAATGTTGAATTTTGTAGCGTTAAGTCCAGGTTAGTTTCTAATGCCCAGCAGCCGTTTTCAACTGCAGCCCTGTGAAGTGTCATACATTTTCAGAAAGGGTTGAAATGAACATTATGTCCCATTTCTCTGCAAGGTCAAGAAGTGCTTTAGTCATTAGCGTTTGAGCACTGACTGAGGTGCTAGCATATCCTGTTAGCATAGCCGCTAGCACAGGCCAGCCGCTACGTGCCTAATGAACCAATGGAAAAGAGGAATGGGGAGAAAATGAGATTTACACTCCAAGACACACACACATACCATTATACACTGCTCGTTCAGGCTATCCATGCAACTCTGAATTACAGACCTACAACACTGACACACTCTCTCACTCATTTTCTTTTTCTGAACATTCATCACCGTTAAATGTAGAGTAGAAATAAATGTAGCGTGATTAACAGGAAACGTAAATACTCTGATAATAACATTTACACAAGCTGTAATGTTTTTGTAAGTGTTTTTACCTTGAAAAAAGTGAGGCTGGTGAAAGAACAACCTGTTTATAGCTGCTGTAAATGAAGTGATAACAGGAAAAAACGTGTTTCATGGACATTAAACAACATTACACTATTAATTTAGAGTTTACTATAATTACTGTACTATAATTAAAACTATAACTGGATAAAATGTATGATGTGTTGTTCATTAATAAGGCTAATTGCTGGAGTATAACATTTGGGATGTGCTGTGGTAAAAGTGGCTCCACTTCATCACACAACCCTGTCACTGATTATTTTACTATAACAGCATGCCGTGTCGTGTTTGATTCCTTACATAATTTATTCCATTTGAATCTATATTTGTGCTGTATGGTATAACTAATTATAACTCATAAATTGCACCACTAGCTTCAGCTTCAGAGGGTTTACCCTCAAAGTCCGTAAAGACATCATTTAAGTCTTGGGTAAAGCACTGGTCTAATGTTTTTCCTTATTTAATTCTCATTCTACTCCTTATTGCGTGGTCTGACATTAGTAGTGAATCAACTGTAATGAAACACAAGAAACTCCAGGTGTTCGATACCTTTGAGTGGCAGTGTATAATTAGAGTGATAATTACCAAAATTGTGTGTACTGATCGATAAAGTAGATAAAGATTCGCTACTCCACAGACAACCAGAATGATTTTTTTTTCAGTGTCCGCTCAGTTACAGAGTTAACCTCTAGATGGCATCATTAGCTCCCAGATCACAGCACTAACACCAGTCCTATTATACTTTACCCCAGATCATGAGGATATTACCGAACACAGAAAGCTTTGAATCTTTTAGCATTTCTCAGGAATTTGTAAAAGATACAATAATCATTTATATGTATTTTATCTATAAATAATGGAGATGAAATGATTAGTGTCGTCATGACAAAAATAAAGTCAAGGAAAGAAATCTGCTCCTTATAAGCAGCTGATGGAAAAAGCATGTATTAATAATAAGAAAACAGTGAAGGCATTCCTTCACCGTACCATTCCATAAGCGTTAACAATATCTAGGTACTTAAATAAGGAATAAAACACCAGGTGGCATGCTGTGACAGGAAAATAATCAACAACAGGGTGGTGTGATAAGGCCAAACCCAAAGCAGAGTTATTGTCACAACCATAACGTTCATTGCTTTCCTTTAACAGCATGTGGTGTTATGTTTTATTCCACTTATACCACTGAAATTTACCAATGATACCAAGTTTTATTTATTTAAGAATAACATATCATACTTTCTATTCATTTATAGTTACATTTATTGTTGTGGAATGTCAGCAAAACAAGTTAGTTCCTGTTATCATTTACATTATAACCATTGTTTGCTTACATTCACTCGAAGTTAATAAGAAACCACAAAAACGCAACCTCCGTCCTGAAGACTTTCTCATGGTGGAAAACTGTTACAAAGTGCTGATACTAGAGTCTCCTTACAGAAAGCTTCACCATATCAACGATTATGAGAATTAATATACACCTGCACTGCTGTCAGAGCTGCTGTCATTGAAAATTAATCAAGACCATCTGACCAATCAGATTTGAGAATTCAACAGCACTATGGTATAAACTGATTTAGCAAATACTTACCTCTTTTTGTCTGTTTTTTTCCCCCTGTGTTTTCCATTCAAAGCCTACTAAACCACACATTAGTTAAAAAGTTTTTGGTATACTAATAACTAATAACTAATGTAAAGATTATTAGATTAAATGTAGAATTTTGAATCAAGTGACGATCCATTTTAGCAAAACAAAAAATTATGAGCTTTTTTTTTTTTAAAAAAAATGAGAATGATTTAGAAGTTAATAGAAGAAAAAAAACGTGTCAATCATGTACTAAAATGCCATTCAGAAATACCTTAAATACACCTTTTTACCTAAATAAAAGTGTAATTGATATCATTTTAATTAAAAAAAATTATTAAACTTAATAAAATAATAATGATAAAAATCTTTTTGTTGACATAGTTTTGTAGACACGTCGATCAAATTTACCTAAAATTAGCAACCTGTGTCATTTCTTGTCTTTTGAACCCTTTGGCCTTCCATAGCGAGGTTTTTGGCCCGATTGGCGCACCGTAGCGCTTCTCCTCAGATGATGCTGAGGCAGTTTCGCTCGCGCTCAGAGTCAGACTGGGTTTCATCCGCGCGCTCGTGTCACTGAGACGGACAGCGTGAAAACGTTTGTCGCGCGTCAGTAAAACAAACCCGTGTCGCAAAGGATACGAGAGTTTTAACGCCGTTACCGTTTTATTTTATGTTTTTCCCTCCTCGCGGATTAAGAACGGAGCGCGCAGTGACTCTGAGGAAAGCGGGATGCTCAGGTGTCGCCGCTGTTAAACAAACTTTCTGGCTAAGTGTTAAACACGCGCGAGACGGAGAAAGAGCGCGCGGAGGCACTGGACTCAGACCTGACAGACACTTCCGGTGAAGCTGACAGGAATCTTGGCGGGAAAAAAAAAAAAAAAAAA
>CM040483.1:3347657-3439814 GCA_022758105.1 Pangasianodon gigas
TTTATGCTGTTACAGAACTGGAAAGAAGTCCAAGTCTGCTCGGATATAAGTGAAGAAGATAAACAGATGTCATGTAGACAACGACGACAGGACCGGTATAATAATTCCTCTTACGGGTAAGAATGAAGAGTATATTTGACTGTTTGGTTTTGAAAATGTGTTAGATGAGAGTACCGGATTAGACGTGCTCTTTGAGCGGACGTATGGAAAACGCCACCCTTTCGGGATTGATATCAGGATGACACTCGGCACGTGAAAAAACCTGAAGTGACCCGAGGACACACGCGAGATCCTACGTTAAATCCATTTTGAAAAAGAGATCCAGATGTTCCAGAGTGAACGTGAATGGAGTCCTGGATATCAGCGCTGTTAAAGTTACCACGCTTTCCTTCAGGGAATAATGTTTTATGTCTAAAATATCAGTCTGACTGACTTCATGAAGAAAATGCTCCATCTTGCTCTGAATGACACATGGATCTTCTCGATCGAAGCTGAAGGTTGGTTAACGTCACATGCGCTCGAACAGGTGCGCCGCCGCCGCCGCCCAACTTTCTCCGCGCATTCAAAGAATTTCACACACCATTTCATGCAATTTCCATCGCCTTTGTTACTTTGTCACTTCTCAGCTGCAAACGGGATATGGCGCCTTGCAGGTTTATTTCACGCATGAGCTGAAATTTTGTTGCTTTATCCTCTTCATAATTTCCATAAAACACATTTCATCTAATGCTATTCAAAAGGAAGGTAAATCACTTTAAGACACTTGGTGTGTCAAAGTAAATCATAAAAAAAGTTGAAATCTCCATACAGCATCCCCAGTGTTGAATTAGCACCTATACTGAATTTTTATGTGAAGCTGTACACAAATAAAAGTCTATAGAGCTTAATTCTAAGATTTATTTCAGCACTATAGGTAATAATTCAGCACAGGGATTTTTGCTTTGTATTTTTCATGTGTCTAAGTGTGTAAATATTATGCAGAGAATTATTCAAATAAATTTACCTCAGGGCTCAGAATAGTGTGTGCAGATCATCTTACCAACACAATTGATTTTATATCAATTGTTCTTATGTTATTTTTCTAGTAAAACTAGCCTTTCTTGGTTTTAGGGTAATCTGTGTGTGTATGCGTCCGCTCACAGCGGCTCATACGCTGGCGCTATGCTCTAGCGCCAATATGAGAGTCTTCGTGGCGCGTTGAGCTTCTCCGTGCCAGTCCACATGCAGGCCAAGAAGCGCTACGTGCTAGCGTTGGCGGCAGCTTGCGCCATGCTGCTCGCCTACATCTGCACTCTACACACCACTGAGCTCCAGACGCACAGTGACGAGCCGCATTTTCACGCCCTGCTTCAGCATGCCGAGCAGCCATATCTGTATCTGGAGGAAGTGGAACCAGAAGAGTACGGACCACTGGTGCTGCTGCGGCGCGAGATTCAAAACAACATGTACAAGAGCCGCCGCTGTCGCATGGACACATGCTTTGACTTCGGTCGGTGTCAGGGTGCCTTCCGTGTCTATGTGTACCCACCAGGCACAAGCACGGTCACAGGAATTTCCGAGAATTACCGGAAAGTTCTGGCAGCCATCGAGGACTCGCGGTTCTACACGAGTGATCCAAGTGAGGCATGCCTTTTCGTGCTCAGTGTGGACACGCTGGACCGGGACAGGCTCTCACCACAATATGTGCAGGATGTTAGAACTCAGATCCAGAACCTTCCACTGTGGAATGATGGCAGGAACCACCTGATCTTTAACCTGTACTCTGGGACGTGGCCCGACTATGCGGAGGATTTGGGTTTTGATGTAGGTCAGGCCATGTTGGCCAAGGCCAGCGTTGACATGCAGAACTTCAGGCCCCATTTTGATGTGTCCATACCTCTTTTTTCCAAAGACCACCCCCAGAAAGGTGGGGAGAAAGGTTATTTGACATCCAACAATGTCCCGCCTGCACGGAAATACCTTTTGGTGTTCAAGGGGAAGAGATACCTTACAGGAATTGGTTCAGAAACCAGGAACGCTTTGTATCACATACATAACGGGGAAGATATGATTTTGTTGACCACCTGCAAGCACGGGAAAGACTGGGAGAAGCACAAAGATGCCAGGTGTGACCAGGACAATGAAGAATACTCAAAGTAAGTCCACTACTTTTATCACCTTGCTACTGGTCCAAGCCTGGTTGCCAAGGTTGATCATGTTTCGTTCACTAAGTGTCGCATGACATGATGAATAAATGTTTGCAGTCCTTATGCTGCAGTTTATCATGAAAAAGAGGATGCATCTGTTTGTTACAATGAAATGAATTCTGAGAAAAGAATGATGTTTCACTTGGCAGTCATGGAAAAGATCTTTAATGGTAATAAGTGTTACGTTACAGAGTTAGCTAAAATGACGAGGGACAGGGAAGTCTATTAAAAAGCTATAAAATTATTTTTAGATGGAACATGTTTTCAGCAGAATGTAATACTGTGATTTATGATATGTGGCAGTAACTAGGGATGCCTCAATTTAGGCAACATATGTTCCACTTGTTCACAGATCTCTGCCTTTTTGTGGCTCAAAAGCTTTGTCTTGGTGTCTTCTGTCCTTGGGTAACTCTGAGAAAGCTTCAGCTGTTAACTGAACATAGTGTGTCAGCATCAAAGCTGAATTGAGACGCATTGCTTTTGTTGCGCCTTACAAAACACATTCTCTCACACATACACAGACTCTAAATGATGAGTACCATAAGCTCAGTAATCCATTGCAGATGAGTGGAATGGTGTGTTTGCTTTAGTGCCCCATGGGAAGAGCTGGCCTTCATTGTCCTGGGCTCTTCACATTACATGTGTGTCACAGGCTGTTCTCACTCATACTTTGTTACAGAGTGTGTATTTCAGCACATGGACTTCTGTCACATCGTTGGAAAAGCCCTTTCCCACCCAGAGAGGGTGCACCACACATTAATTATCAAGAGTGAGACCTGTATTTCTCAGTCCTTCTGCACTCAAGGAGTTGTGTTTGTTGATAATCAAAGCCCATTATAAATAAATGAGGTGTTAGCCAGCAAGCTCATGCTTATTTCTTGCTAATCTTGCACTCAAACAAGATTCCATCATTTTTTTCTCAACAGTTCTTTTAGAAGGTCAAGCTTCCTAAAGGAGGTCTCCATGAAACCCTTTGTGACCAGCAAAAAAAAAAAATGTTGCAGGATTCTACATAGTATTGTTAAGGAATCCTAAAGGTGTGTTAGTTCCAAGAAAATAGTTGCCGCTAGTTCAGGATCCATCCTGAGGTAAATTTGTGAGCGATAGTAAAGAAATGTGTCATGTGTTAGGAGCTCTCATATGTCACCATTTTAAAGAAATATATGACATCACAGAAACTATTACAGGATATTCAGACAAGCTCCTCCTGAAAAAAAAAGTTATATCTACCAGTGGCAATGCCATCAGGTTGCACACCTGATGAATGTAACATAAAAATAAAGGGTCAGGTTGTTGGCCGGAGTTTGGCTTGTCTTTTGTGGTTCATGTGCAAGAACTGTAAAAGTGAAGTCTGTGTGTGATTTTTTTCAACATGATGCATGATGGAGTACTGGGACACTGACTTGCAAAACCACCTGACCTCAATCCTGTATGAAACTGGGATGATGCATCAAATGTACAATCAAACTTAAGGAAGAAGGGTGGGCTTAAATTTACAGGAACTTTCTCAAGGAACTGGTGATTCCTGACAGATTTAAGGCATAACCTAGTATTTGGGAAGAAGTGACATGCGTCTAATCTTTCATCTAGGGAAATTATGAAGATTTCCAAGTTTGTATGAAAATCTCACAAATGGAAAATCTTTAAAACACATTTTAAACAATCTAAAATGTTAGTTATTTAAACTTCTTGGTTGTAGACTCTTTGTTGACGCTGTAGGAACAATTGGATTCTACTGAAGTGAACAGTGTGCTGTTCAGGCCTGTGCTGTGTTCCAAATAGAGTCTGATTACTTTCAGTCTAGTGCACATAGAGTGATCATTCTGCCTTGTTATGAGTGTGTCACTATTTTGTGGCATGAAAATACCTGTTCCTGTCGAAGGAGCCCAAATGCAGTTAATTACCAGATTCCTGGTGTGCCAATGTGCAGATACCGGAATATTTCTTATTATTTTTTACCCACTATTAGCAATTAAATAAGGAAAAAAAATGTTATATCAAATCCCTAAACCTTTGTGGTTAAGGACTTTCCAGATAACGGAACTCTAAATGAGTGGTTTATTAAAGGCAAGTACACTTGTTTGGTGAAAGACTCTAAGTTTCTGTAAGTTACTGTACTGTATGTCTTACAGCTGATATTAAAGACTGTTAGTATCAATTGTAAGACAAATATATGTGACTAAATAGAGTGATTCAGATCTAGATTTTATTTTTAATAAAATAAAAAGTCACAAAATTTCTCAGTTCACTATGCATTTCTTACCTATATTTTTTATTAAGTGTTTAACCTGAACCCATTTGACCAAAAATTAATACAGGGTGTTCAAAAACTTTTGGCAGTGTATATTACCAGTACCATATGTATACAATGCCTTGCATAAGTATTCACTCCCTGTGAACTTTTCCACATTTTGTGGTGTTACAACATGGAACCGAAATAGACTTTATTTGGATTATGCCATGGGTCTCCACACCCCATAATATTTAAGTGTGGGGAAAAAAATCTATATAGTTTGCAAAATTGTACGCAAATATAAAACATAATAAACAAAATATAAAACAAAGTATTCACACCTGTTGCTTTGAAGCCTGTAAATTAGCTGCCATTAGAAGTCACATAATTAGTTGAATGGAGTCCATCTGTGTGCAATTAAAGTGTCACATGATATCAATATAAATTGACATGTTTGTTAGAGGACATACCTAAACAAGCAGCATCATGAACACCAAAGAGCTATCAAAACAAGTTCAGGACAGAGCGCTGGAAAAGTATCTATCAGGGTTTGATTATAAAATATATCCTAACTTTGAACAGCATTAAGTCCATTGTTTAAAAAAAAAAAAAGGAAAGAATTATGGAACAACTGAGACTGATTAGCCAAAGCCGTCCTTAGAAATCAGTGAAAGAGTGAAGAGGGGATTAGTCAGAGAAGCAACCAATTGGCCACGGTTAACTCAGAAGGAACTGGAAAAATCCACAGCTCCAATGGGAGAAGCTGTTCACAGGACAACCAGTGCTTGGGCACTTCACAAAGCTAGGCTTTATGGAAGAGTGGTGAGACATACGAAATCTTGTTTGCCAAAAAGAACTTTAGAAACCTGGCAAGTATGTGGAAAAAGGTACTCTAGTCTAATACTTTTTGGCCTTGACACAAATTGCTTGGAAAAAGTTTGACAGAAACAGAAAACTATCCCTATAGTGAAGCGTGGTGGTGGTAGCATCATGTTGAGAGTTACCCGTGGCCTCTTGGCCTGCTTCTCAGCTAATGCTCTCTTTACCTGGTCACTGACGTTTGGCAGATGCCCTCCTTGCGATTGTGCCATATTCTTGTATAAGTCAATACTTATGCAAAGCACTGTATAATAAAAGGAAAGCTTTAATTTAATCATGTGGAAAAAAAACAGAAATTATACTTAATAAAAGAAAAAGTTATGAAAGGTGTATTCTGATTGACTGAAGCAGTAGACACAATCATGCATAATTCATAGACGACGGTGCTAATTGAGTCAGCATCAGGTGATCATTCCAATTAACACAGAGTTTTCTTACTCCATGCCCTGGACAATAAAGCACATAAATAATCCTCATTTTGTATTAGAGGGCTATAAGTGTGCTCTAATAGGGGAATACTCATCTGTAGTTTAAGTGGAGTAATATATGATCCGCTAGCCTGCAAATTAAAGCCTGAGGTCTTGGCCAGCACACACTTACAGTTTAAATAAATTGGAAAGGATTTCAAAGTGGCGGTGCGGTCAATAATTGGCGCTCTGTTAAATTAAGTAGGAGCTCAGAGCCAGAGGAAGAGAGCATTCCTTAAACACACACACACACACACACACACATCCACTCACACACTTCTCGCTGTGCCGGGGTGGATTAAAAATGAGCCTCGCATAATTCTGCTACGACAGCCCAGGCTGGGCACGGCACACACGCTCTCTCATAGTCGATGCTTGATTTCATTATCGAGCGACTCCGAGTCAATGAGAGGCCCGATTCAGAATGCTGTCAGATGTCTTTGTCAGTTTCCTGTTCATTTGCGCCTGCAGGAGAAGGAAGGAGAGACGGATGGAGGGATGAAGAAAGGAGACAGAAAAGGGAACCCTGCTGATAAGATGTATCGGCTGACTCTAAATTAGAGACGTTCACGACCTGCAGATTCATCACAGAGAGAGAGGGAGAGAGCGGGAGAGAGAGGGGGAGGGACAGAAAGAGAAAGAGAAAGAGAGACAAAGTGATGGAGAGGTATGTTTTAATAGAGGTACGGTATGACTAAATGCAAGAGGTAGAAGATGGTAAGAAAGTGCTTTAATTAGTGTGTGATTAATGGAATGTATGCTTCTTCACCCCTGGATCAATTCATCTATACATATAACACCTAAACACATAAATGCTTATAAATCTGTTTATACTAGAGCATTCTTCAGGAGCGTATAATACAAGAATTTCTCTCAGACATTTTCAGGTGACAGACTAAATGTTAAGTGAATTTATTCTGGGAAAGTTCTGTTTATTCAGGAACTATTTAAGAAAAATACACCAAGTCTTAAGTTCTCCCAAAGCTTCCAGATATTTAAGGAATAAAACCCTCTGTGTCATGTGGTAATAGGAAAGTACTCAACAACGGGGTCGTGTGAGGAAGCAGTGTTACCGTTACTGCCGTGAAGTTGATTATTTTCCTATAACATATCCCAAAGTGTTTTATTCCTTTTACACCACAGTGGTTTGCCAATGTGCAGTTTGTCTTGAAGACTTTCCCATGGTGGAAAACTTTCTCCCATGGCTCCACTGACGCTGGAGACTCCTTCAAAACAGACAAACAAACAAAAAAAAGTCTAAATAAACCTTACAGAAAATAAGTCGTTGTGCAAGTTGTTATTTTTTAGCTGTCAGCACGAGATTTCTGATGCATAGTAATAAGAGACCATTTTAAGACATTAGTAAAAAAAAAAAAACAATTTAGCAAAACTACATCTCAAGCCCTCTTCGGATTGGATTAGTTTATCAGCAGGGCATCAGAAATCTCCTCAATGATGAAAATCTCGCATCTGGACAGCAATAAAATGACCACAGGAGGAGTGAGTTTCTAGCAGGTTGTATTTTCTACGAACCTAGATGTTTGTTTCATGCAGTCACATGACCAGGCCCCATTCACATCATGGTATCCAAGCAGTCGAAGAGGTGCTGGCGTAGAGAAGAGACGCTGAATCTTATTACAGTTTGAGGTGAACCAAAGTTCCAGCAACAATTTAAAAATACAATGAAATAATAATCACAAAGTATACAAGAAGCATTCATTTTTCATTTCGTGATTCAGAAAGTGTTTCATATCTGGAGGAGTGTCACCGATACGCATGCTACGAGACTGAATACAGCATTATTAACAGCAGTCAAACGTCTTTTTTTCCAACCTGAGGCGACATCTCCATAGAAAATTACGGACACGTGTATCCAGACGGGACTGAAATGATCAAACAAGTGCTGATTTTGGTGAAAACCAGTAGATAATTCGGCCTGTAATGTTCTCAGAAGAGGATGGAGAAAAACCACTGACATGGCCAATCCGGATGGAAGTAAACTCACAGAGGAGCACCTGTAAAGTAGGAAGTTACCCCAGGACCCCATGTAAATTTAATCCCATCCAGATAGGGCTTTATAGTAGAATTATCCATTGGGATTTTTTATGCAGATCTGGCAACCCTGGTCATAGCGCTTACATAAGGACCACGTACCTCGTACTCTTTTATACCAAGTATCTTAATCTGTACAGCCGTTTTTTTTTCTTCATTTAAACACATTTGTATACAAATGGCATTTTATAAACTGCATTTTTTAACACATTTGAGCCTCTTTAGTTCCGGCATTTCGACAGCTCTGTAGTTGACCATTTCCACCACGTCAGATTTTAAACCTCAATTTGTGCCTCACGTATATAATTAAATCTATCCTGGAGTGTGTATTGGAATCTCTCCATGGCTGTGTACGCTTGATGACATCATCTTGTTGCGAGTATAATTATAGTGGATGAAAGCACACGTCGTCTTTCCTAGCTTTTGGAGAAAAAGGCAGGTAGAGAACGGTTGGAAATGGAGCAACAGTTGAGCAGCAGAGAGAGACGTGAGGGAGAGTGTGACAGGATGAGATTGGAACAGGCCCACCTGCTGTGATGTGTTCAGCAACAGTGTAATGTGTCAGTGAGAGTCACACTTTAAACCTCTGTAATGAGGAGCCATGAGGAGAAACACCACCTTCACTCTGCCACAGTGTGTTTACTGGTCTGGAAATAATGGTCTTCAGTTGAATTTGTATCTGCCATAGGAGATATATTCCATCACACTTGTTTCAAATTGGATATATAGTTACAGGTACAGTGTATATGTTATGGGATATAGCACAGTTTTCAGTACATTTCAACATGTCAGATAGTCATTCAGCATTCTCCTCAGGAAGAGGCTGCCTGGGGTTTTGTTTGTCTCTTTTTCTTTTTTTTTTTTCTGCCGAGATGAAGCCTGTCCCATTTGGAAGGTATCAGTAGACAGCTGTCATCTAAGCTTCCTTATTTTGTAAGAATTTGTAGGCAGCATTCTAGGCTAAAGCAATCACAGAAGTCTGTTCACTAGACAACAGTTGAAAAGGTTTAATAAACAATGAACGGAACTCTCAGTCTGACAAAGGATTTAATTTTTTTAAAATAATATATTATTATACCACAGAGCTGATGCGTTCTCAAATCTGATTGGTCAGATGGTGTTGCTTAATAATCTGAAACTAATAATACACAGATTTAAAAAAAAATTATTTGACAAAGAAAAATATACATATAATTGTTGATATGGTAAATTTTCCTGTGAGGTGATGTTTATTTCAAAATTTTTGGAAGGAGTCTCCAGTCTCAGTCACGTGGTAATACTCAGTAAGGACAGAGAGCTTTGGTTTTTTTTTTTTTTTTTGTCTTATTACCTTCGAGAAACAGAATAAAAGAGAGGCTGGTGAGGGAACGACTATCTATACCTGATATAACATAAGTGATAAAAGGAATTGGTTTTGTGTACATTCCACAACATTAAATGTAACTATAAATGGATGAAAAGTACACCATGTCGTTCCTTAAAAAAATGTAATAATAAAAAAAAATTTAATCATGGGCATAATTGGTGTGGTGTAATTGGAATAAACCATTCAAGATTGTTCTGTTATAGGAAAATAATCAACTTCAGGGTTGTAACATTATCTTCGCTTCATCACACTGCTCTGTCACAGCATGTCCTGAATGTTTTATTCCTCACAGACTGTAATAATATTGTGAAGCAGGGTCAGCACACTTGTAATGACATCAGTGGAGCAGTGCTAACCCAGGCTTGCCCTTAACCCTCAGGTCATAAGCTCTATGCTTGGATTGGATTCTGCCCCATTTGGATAAAAGCTCTTCTTAAATCACTCAGACACTTCATTATCATTTCGTCTCCTGGCTTCTTCAGCTATAAGCCAATGTCTGAAAGTATTACTCCCTTCTCTTTAAAGCCAGGACTAAATAAAATGACCATTATATTAATGATTACCTGACAGACACTTAATGCTGGTTGGTCCCAGTCTGAAGATTTTTGGAATTAGGGTTGTGACAATATCGATAATTTGTTTTCGATGCTACAGTATCACCAAAAAGCCACCATCCAGGTGGGTTTTCAAAATTGCCACTGCCAACGAGCAGTTCCTGATCGCACAGATGGTAATATCATTACACTGTCTCCTAATCTCCTTAAACCTAAAACGGTGGAAATGCTCATTTTCCTGTCTTTTATTTAGGCTACCGGTTGTGGACGATTACATTATTAATCCTGATTTTTTTATGGTAAATCACAAGCAGATAAAAATCAATATCTCACAAGCGTATCTGATTAATGGGCAAGTAAAAGCGACTTTATGCAATACGTTGAATGTTTTTTTGTTGGAAATGTGGATTTTTTTTAAACTTGTGTGCTGTAATGGCTATTAAATTTAGTCATGCCAATCATAATGCCACTTTTATTTTCACCAAACTGCATACTCCTGTGGTAATTTAATGTTGCTGGGCGTGTGTGTGCACATGTGTGTGTGTGTGTGTGTGGGTGTGTAGAGCTGAGTTCTGCACTAATAACTCGCCTGCTCTTGTATGACCTTACAGCACACACATACACACACACACAACAGACACATACACACTGTCTCCGTCTCAGTCTGTTTCCTCTTCGTTCCTCTCTGTCAAACTGACACACAGTGACACACACATGCGCGCACACACACACACACACACAGCTCAGTATAATGAGTGAATATTATTATTGTTTTATGTAAATGTCTGGAATGACACATTAGACAGTCTGCAGCAGGTGGCCTCCTGGGCTTGATTGACATTTCAGCTAACACATTTCTCTGCAGGAGGGACCGTGTATATGTGTGTGTGTGCGTGTGCGTGTGCGGAATTTGGCAGTGCTGTTGTAAGCACAACGACACCATGCGTGCATCTATTCAGCATATATTTATTTCACATGTACATTAAAGATGGGGAGAACTATATAAATGCTCACAAGAGACAGTAGCAATCAACAAATGTGTGAATGAACATCCATCCCTTTGTCCGTACCACTTATCCCATACAGGGGAGCCTGGAGCCTATCCCAGGGAATATGGGGCACAAGGCAGGGGACACCCTGGACAGGGTGCCAACCCATCACAGGGCACAATCGCACACTACAGGCAATTTGGAATTGCAAATCAGCTTACAGGACATGTCTTTGGACTGGGGGAGGAAACCCGGCGTACCCAGAGGAAACCCCGAAGCATAGGGAGAGCATGCAAACTCTGTGCACACAGAGCAGAGGTGGGACTTGAACCCCCAACCCCGGAGGGGTGAGGCAACCACTAAGCCACCGTGCCCCCTGTAAATGAACATATATATATATATATATATATATATATATATATATATATATATATATATATATATATATATATATATATATATAACTTTTCAACCACATTGAAGTTCAGAATCAAAACATATCCTACCTGAATCTAGCTCTACTCTTCAGTTATAATTTTGTGATTATAGTTTTGGACAGGCTACAAATTTTGAAATGGTCTCACTAGTGGGACATGTCTATGGGCATGTCTTAAAATGCACGTCTTTTTAGGGACTTTAAGTTCCTTTTGTGCGTATGAGTTAGGAGGCAGTAATTATGACACGGTGTGTGTTCAAGTATGTGTTTTGGTCAGAAAAATGGACAGCATGAGAAAAAAAATGGATGGCGTGAGAACTGAACAGTTAACACGCCCCCAAATTGAAAAGTCGGGGCTCCCAAGTAGTAATTAGGACGTTGTAGTAGCATTCACCTCGCAATTACTCGTAGATATTTCTGACTTGAATTGACATTTATGAATGTGAAATAAATAAAAATAATTAAAAAAAAACCTCTCAGATATCTTGACAATTTACCTAAAGTTAGCTAGCTTATTATCCCAGATTTTACAGCAATACAATTGTAACATTTATTTTACAATCTGGCAATTATGGCTCAAGACCAATCAAGATCAGTAATTTTTCCACTGTTTTTACTTGTTACTTCATATTCATTACAGAAGCTTAGACAAATTTATTTAGTATCATGCTGGAAAATCATATGTATCATTTTAGTAGTTTTGCTCTGAGAGAACAGAAAAGAACACAATATTTAAGAGCAGGGAGTTTGGTGTCATATTAAATACTCTCTGGATCTGAGTTGCACCAAAAGTAATAACTCAGGGTGAGTCAATCACGAGTTCTTTCTTGTTCCCTTCTTTCTTTCGCAGGAAATGCAATATACAAACACTGTTGGTCAGCTAAGATTGATGACATCCAGAGGAGGAGAGGGGAATGCAGGAAAGATCTGCTTGTGGCGTTATTGATCTCCAATATGAATAAATCATGTGGTTGCCTCTGATATTTCCACCTTGTACTTTGGTTGTGTTGCCACTGGCGATGAATGCAGGATGTGTCGTTTTCAGCTGGAGATAAGCAGGTTTCATATTTATGCTTTCAGCTCTGAGGAAACAAGTCTTGCAGAGTTAGCATTCGTAAAAGGCCACATTTCATTTGTTCCAGGCACTGTTTGTTACAACAGGGAACCCTGGCAAGAATAGTCAATTCATTCTTTATTCCTTTATTCCTGTTTTGGAAATATTTAACCATTAGAGATTCAAGAAATTAAGAAGTTAATATTAATAAATGACTAGTTTATCAAATAACTACTTGAGATTAGTCTAGCTTATGCTAACTCCATCCTTCAGTAACTCCTGCAGTCCATTCTGAAGTGATTTGAAGCAGGGAAACGCCCATGGCAGCCATGTGTAAGGTCATTCCAGACAAAAGCATTTACTTCAAAAGACCCTTGAAAATGGTCGAATTCAAAGGGAATAAGCAACAGACACTCTGTTCCTGAGATTCTTTGAACTTAACACAACAATAGATGGACTTACCTATAAATGTGGGTAGGGATATACTTAACCTATATATAGGGGCGGTCTTACACATACCTGTAAATGAAAGCAGGCTTTTGCTTACCTACAAATGTGGGTAGGGATATACTTAACCTATAAATGTGGGTAGGGATATACTTAACCTATAAATGTGGGTAGGGATATACTTAACCTATATATAGGGGCGGTCTTACACATACCTGTAAATGAAAGCAGGCTTTTGCTTACCTACAAATGTGGGTAGTCTTACGTACAAATGTGGGAAGGCTTACCTATAAACGTAGACAGGCTTATTCTTACCTGTAAATGTGGGCGGGGTTATCTGTAAATGTAGGCAGGCTTATTGTTACCTGTAAATGTGGGTGGGTTTACACTGACCTATAAATGTAGGCAGGCTTATTGTTACCTGTAAATTTAGGCAGGCTTATTCTTACCTATAAATGTGGGCGGGGTTATCTATAAATATAGGCAGGCTTATTCTTACCTGTAAATGTGGGCGGGGTTATCTATAAATATAGGCAGGCTTATTCTTACCTATAAATGTGGGCGGGGTTATCTATAAATATAGGCAGGCTTATTCTTACCTGTAAATGTGGGCGGGGTTATCTATAAATGTAGGCAGGCTTATTCTTACCTATAAATGTAGGCAGGCTTATTCTTACCTGTAAATGTGGGCGGGTTTACACTGACCTATAAATGTAGGCAGGCTTATTCTTACCTGTAAATGTGGGCGGGTTTACACTGACCTATAAATGTAGGCAGGCTTATTCTTACCTGTAAATGTGGGCGGGGTTACACTGACCTATAAATGTAGGCAGGCTTATTCTTACCTGTAAATGTGGGCGGGGTTATCTATAAATGTTCCCTGTTTTACCTATGAAAGTGGGTGGGTTTAATTAAATGTGGGTGGGCATACCTATAAATGTAGATAGGGTTGCCTTTTTAGTTTAGTAAAGTTTTGAATCTTTAAAATTGTTAAATGTTAATATTTTTATCCTCCATTTCAGGATTAATTTATTTTTTAGGATATTAAATAAAACATTTTTTAAAGGCCTATTTTTAAATGCAACATTTTTGCTGGCTGTTTATTAACAAATATCATAGAAATACTTTATCTTCAAGTACTGTGATATGATATTATCCTGATATTGCACTGCTACTGAGTTACATTATCATCTCCTTTCCTCTTTGCCCCTTTAAAACTGTCTGTGCCTTTAATGATTATGGATCCAGAGCATGTGGTACCCAGTTAAAGGACACAAATGTGTTCTTGTAATTTTCAGGTAGGTGTTGTGTGCAGACAGAAGTGAAGCCGTGACTGGCTTGCATTAGGACAAATCTTTGCAAATCAGTAGCTGACATGCAACTGGGGCGAGCTACTATTATGGAAATTAGTGAATGTTGCTAGAACATTGCAAATTGGCGCAAACAAACTGAGAAGAAAAAGAACTGTGCAGTATTGAGAAACCTTTAGAAGGAGAATGGCAAACAAAGCCAAGGCCATGGTCTATATGGAGGCAAGTCCTGGTTCTTATGCATTCTTTTTCTTAATGTTGGCAATATATGTGATTCATGGAAGCAGTGTCTGACTTTGGATGCCTCGTTGTGCATGAAATAGATGTAAAGTGTGTGTGTGTGAGCACTGTGAGTATGTACCGTTAAGCAAACAAGGTCACAGCTTTGATTTGTGACTGCATCTGGCAGGTCAGTCATTTTTATGGAACTGTTTATGAAAGGTGACATCAGCGTGAATAACCCTTCCATTCTGTTCACACTGTCATTTAATATCCATCCACCTGTCCAACTCCGCTCTCTCTCTCTCACACACACACACACACACACACACACGCACAGGCACACACACACCCCTATTATCAGGTTTTATCATGATTTATACCACAGCACTGTTGAATTCTCAAACCTGATTGGTCAGAAGGTGATGCTTAATTTTCAATAACAGCAGCTCTGACAGTAGTGCAGCTCCAAATCACAGGTTTATATTAATGCGCTCGTTAAATTAGGTTATTGTTTCTAAAGAAACAGCTCATTAACAGGGACTTGTACGGTGGAAGCGCCACATAATAATAAACCTTATAATAAATAAACCACATAATAATAAACAAATAAAACAATGTGTTGTTATTAAATAAATAAAAACAGGTGTAATCATTGATATGGTCACGTTTTCTGTAAGGAGAAAACGTCACCAATCTATTTAACGTTTGTGGAAGGAGTCTCCAGTGTCAGCATTCACACAATTCACACAAATCTACCTGGTCGAAAAAGACAGGGCGGAGTTAGGGGTTGAAGCTTTCACTTGTTAAAATTCCTCAAAATTTTGGACGAGATTTGGACGTGCATTTCTTTCCATTTATTAGGGATGCATGATGAGGATATTATCAGAGGACCATTTTTCAAAAATTAGGAAGTTCATTATGAGTGCTTGGACACCAGATTTTCAACAGACGTCCGTTTAATTGGATGCTTGTTTACTGTAATAAATTCACGAGGTAGCAGCGATGACCGGACAAATTAGTGTCTGTTTTAAATTCAGGATATCAGTGTCAAAGTGGAGATCAGGTGTGTGTGTCTGTGTGTCTGTGTGTATGTGTGTGTGGTGGGGGGGGGTGGGGGCTGGGGGTTGTTTCAAAAAACCTGTGAGCAGAAAGCACTTCAGTGCCACGAGCTCCTTATTCATTACCTCACAAAACATTATACAGATCCATAACCATGGCCAAATTAATTGTTTCCACTAACCCTAATTATGAAAAAGCATCCAGAAGAAGCGTGGTAAGCATTTGGAAGCATCACCACTTTTCAGTTTGATAAATCTCCAGCTGCGTAGGCTGTCTGCTTTCAGGAGCCGGGCATTCATTTTAACAAAAACTTGATTTACTGCAACATCAATACCGACTTTCCCAGAATTTTCTGGCTGAAAACGTGAAGCGGCCAGCGTGAGCTCTGCATTCATTACATTGCAGCTGATATTTACCATGACTCGCCATCGATCAGCCGGAGTCAGACTTCATTTTTTCTTTGCTTTAATTTAATTTGACCTTCACAAGACCTGTCAGCAGGTAAGCCTGCGCTCTTACAGATGTGCATTCATATCACTGTATTTATACTCATGTATCTACTAAAGCCTAAGAGCGCTTTTACACCAGTTCTTCCATTTCCCTCATCCTTATCAGAGCAAAATTTACACTTTTGGCTCGTTTACTTTATTAATAAATAAAACATTTTAATAGTTTGTAGCTGTATACTGTTTTGTAGCTGCTGTAACACAAGTAAGCTTGTTTCGCAATTGTTCCACATTCAACATTAAATGTAATTAAAAATGGATAAAAAGTATGACCTGTTGTTTTTTAATAAATTAAAAATTGTATCCATCAGCAAATTGCAGTGGTATAAGAGGAACAAAACATGTTGTGACATGCTGTTTTAGGAAAGTAATCAACTTCAGGATGGTGACAGTAACTCTGCTTCATGACACCACCCTGTGGTTGATTATTTTCCTGTGACAGCATTTTATGAAATCTAAGGCTTATCTGTAATGGAGCATGTTAGCATGCTGTAGGGTTGTTACAGTGCCACAGCTAGTCACGGTGTCACTGTGATTGGATTGTTACCTTTGACGTTTTCAAAATACCAATTAAAATACATTTACGTCAGCGGGCAGCGTTTCCTTATTTCATCTTACAGCAACAACGTGACAAATACTGACAGTCGAAAAGACAGTGTAAATCTGTATTTGGATGTTTTACAGGGGGGAGGTGGGAGATCCTGTCTGAATTGACATGTTGGTAAAGACTGTATTACATCCTGTAGGAAAAGTGGTTTTACACTTTTTCTTCGGTATAAAGATACTCTAGGAAGGCACTCACTTTTTTCTACTGTCTCCCACAGAAACCAAAAAAGTTTCAAACGCATAACAATAAAAACATAGATGACGTAGAAAAGGATGCCTCAAAGAAGCAACACGTCCATGAGTTTTAGGTAGGTCATTGAATTCCTAGCACAGACACAGCTACGAACATGTTATGGTGACATATTAATGATCAAGCGAAACTTGCGTAGCCACGCCCCCTCCAACAAGTTCTTATAATAAAGCTCAAACTAATCATTATTTAAAATAAGCTGTATGTACAGTAGTACGCATGCAAACGAGAGTGAGACATGAGACGAGAATGCATAAGTCATGAAAACACGCATTACTTGACACACAGCGTCTTTTTTTTAAACATATATACATAGGCAAGGATGTGCAGAGACTTTTGTATGAAGATTTCATAACCTTTCATGTGTTTTCAAAATGCTCAATTACTGTGAAACGCTGCAGTGTTGAGGGAGTGACCTCTTGTTATGAGACGAGTTTGAAAATGTATGAGGCGAAATCAGCACTGGAAGTGGAAGGTTTGGCCTCTAAACTCTCAGCAGTGAATCACTCTGTAAGGCATGTGATTGCCCAGATCGTGCTCTGGCTCTATTTATGAGCAAATCAGAAACACACATTATGGTCTTGGCTCTATAACGCGACCCTGAGGTACTCTGTATGTGCGTTTTTCCACATCACGCGTGAATTCTCTTCACTTTGATTTTACTAAGAAAACACTGAGATGTCTTCAGTTGTGCGTGTCTATTCTGTGAAAAAAACAAAAAGGAGAAGAAAGAGCAGGAGCGAGTGTGAGAGAAAAAAAGAAAAAAAAAGGGATTGATTTATCCGACGGTGCCGCCTCGGAGCGCGACCCTCCCCGGGACCTGAATATGGATTCAATAATACAGTGATGGAGTGAGAGAGCAATGGAGTGATTGAGTGATAGCTAGAGGGAGGGATGGATGGATGAAGGTACTCATTTGATATGGGCTGTTTTTATTGAGTGGGCTGTGCACTCCGGCATGCTGGGGCTCTCGCTGCTCTGTGGCTCACACGAGTACGTTAGCTCAAGGGTCAAGAGGTTTTACCGACAGCATGTCCTGAATATTTGAAGAGTTTTAGATTTGAGAAAGACTTGAACCTTCATGTTTTGCTCACTGTTAACAAATCCATCTCTTTAGATATTGTTAAAATACAGATACAAAGTTGACATCCTGAAAAAATCTTTTTATCCAGAGTGACTTTTGAGATAAGCAGTTGAGGATTAAGGATGTTGCTCAACTACCAAATTTTTTGGAGTTTTGGTAGGGCCGGGATTTGAACCTTCTGATTAGTAGTCCAAACCCTTAACCAATGAGCTACGACTAGTTTTCATGTCACGAAAAACATCTGGAAAATTTGAAAATGGATCAAAACATCGCAGAAATTTGGTTGAAATTTTACTGCTACAATTTGTGATTGTGTCCCGACGTCTTTTATTCCTCTTATACCACAGCAATTTGCCAACGATTGCAATTTTTGTTATTAAAAAAAAGTCATAATTTTATCAGTTTTATCGTTATGGAATGTCTGCGAAACAAGCTATAAACTATAAACTTATATAATACTATAAACTTTTGTAAACTATAAAAATAGCTACTAAAGTAGCTATAAATTTTACCAGCCTCTCTTTTTTTCTCTCATGTAAACTTAATAAGACAATGAAACGAAACATACCATATTACTGAAAAACCTCAAAGTTAAGCTTTACCTCTGACTGTTACACTGGAGACTCCTTCCATACAGTAAATGTTAAATAAACATCACCATATCAACGATTACACACCTTCTTAAAATCCGTCTTTGTAGATCATCCGCCATACAAGTCACTGTGTACATTGTTACTATAGAAACATTTTTGATAATGTATTAGAATATTGAATTAATATAAACCTGTGATTTGCAGCAGGTACTACTGTTAGAGCTGCTGTTATAGAAAACTATATGTGGTCATATCGCATACTGTAGATACGCATTAAAATGATACTAAAATTATGTATATTAGCAAGCTATGGGCTTGCTGAGACTGGAACTGAGCCATAACCCAGCACTATGAAGTGGAGCTAGTCACGTCTGATCACTCCTCTCTTCTCTCTTGCTGTGTAATTTGAAGAAGTATTTTCAAGTTTCAGCCACAAGAGCACGTTTCTATCAATCCTGCGCTCTCCAGAGTTAAAGAAAAAGTTGTTCAGAAATGTGGGTTGTGCTAAATATAGCCATGCTATTACTGAAAAAAAGTTTTCATTGCTGCTTTCTTGGTGCTACAAGCTCTATTTCTGAGAAATGCACATAACACATGTATCAATTATTTAGTGGATTAGCAGCGAGCACAAAGCCACTCGTTGTTACCATGTCAGTATTTACAAAATTATATTAGCCATGGTTAATATTTACGTACAAATAGGTCAAAGTTTGAGACGCATTTTTAAGACCCTGGCCTCAATTTGTTTGTAGCTATCAAAATAAAATCTAACTAGCAAGAAACATGCTAACATGCTACTGTATGCTAAGCTATTAAGCAGGCTAATGAAAACAAAAGTAGCTTAATATTGGTAGGAATATAAAAAATAGACAAATAGAAAACTCAAGCTCGCATGGAAATGATCGACCCCAATGGAAATGATCGACGAAGTTTTCACAATTGCCGCTGTTCCTGACGTAGCGGAGACCGCACAAGGGGAGGAAGTACACGATCTTGTTTTAAAGTGTGTGTAATAGGCATAACCGGATAAAAATATTGTGAATATTGTATTGTTTCATAAGCAGTTCCCAACACTCAACAGCACAAATCTAGGATTAATGTTTTATTTTTTGTGTCATTTTTTAATCTGTTATTGACTATTAAATCATGAATAAAGGTTTTTTTTTATTGTAAATCATGATCAGGTAGAAATCAATATTGCACAAGCCAAGTGTGTGAACACACACCGTGTTTTTATTCCTCGTTTGGACGTAATACACTGTAATAAAATTCCTGCCTGCATTTTTAGGTCATTATGCCCTTAAAGAATCTGATGACACAGTGGATTGTTAGATAATTGTGTGTGTGTGTGTGTGTGTGTGTGTGTTGTAACAGATGGCGAGCAGTGTGTTTAGAGGCGCTCCAAATAACAGCGCTGAAAACAAGGCCCAGCTGGAGGAGTACATGCAACTAGACAATCACAAAACAAAGTGTCTGTCACACACACACACACACAAACACACACACAAAAGCTTTGATAAGGACATGGACTGAAAATCATATTGCAATTACTGTGAAGCCACAACATTCCTGGTTAAAGATCAACCTACATTATTCTGATTAAAATTCATTGCTGTACGTTTGATCGTGTGAGTGCCGTCTGGTCACGGAACACGAAAAAACATTTAAGGTTTGATTATATTCAGAGATAGTAAAAGTGCCCACCCATATTTCTAAATAAATCCACTGATAAGAGATGAAGTACAGCTTTAAATTCTTCACTCAAGGTAAAGCAGGAAAAGTATAAACTCAAAGAAACGTAAGAAAACGTTAGCTAAGGCTAGCTAGGAACAGCATTATCCCTAATCTTTCATGTTAGCTAGCATGATAATAACTCTGACCATACAAACAAGCTGAATGCTAGTACCTAGCTTGATGAATACAAAGCATACATAGCAGCAGGCAGATATTACGGTTATCATATCTCAGTTTAGATTTGTTAGACTCCTTAATTCAGGACAGTTGAAGATAGGGAAAAAAATGTCACCTGATCATTTTCCAGTCTTCACCTGTCCAGTTCTGGTGTCCAGTGTATCCTCAGTCTCCTGTTCCTGCACAGGATTGGAACCCAACGTGGTCTTCTGCTGTTGTAGCTCATCCACCTCAAACGTTCCTGTACATTCCGAGATGCTTTTCTGCTCAACACGGTTGTAAAGAGTGGCTATTTGAGTTACTGTAGCCTTCCTGGCCATTCTCCTCTGACCTCTCTCATCAACAAGCCACCCCCATGTTTCCATCCACAAAACTGCCACGCATTGGATGTTTTTTTTTTTTTCCCACACCATACTGTGTAAACTCTAGAGAGTGATGAGTGTGAAAATCCCAGGATTCAAGGCAGTTTGTGAAATGTGACATACTGAAACTGGCACCAAGAACCATTTCACAGTCAAAGTTACTGCTAATGGTTTCTTATACAGCGCTGCATCACGCCTCCAGCTACTACACAATCTCCCTCCGGCCATGTGTGTGTGTGTGCGTGTGCACCTGTGTGTGCGTGTGTGTGTTTGGTGTACTTTTGGCTGCAACAGCGATTCCCTGTCATCTGTTTTTACCCCTCACACACACACACACACACACACACACACACACACCTCAGCATTAATGCAGACACAGTAATTCACACTTCTTTGTCTTCTACACAGTCATGCAGGAATGTGATAATCACCTGCGTCCATGTACTCACATACTCACATTCACCATTTATATCATCACTGTACCTCAGCGCTGTTGAATTCTCCAATCCGATTGGTCAGAAGGTGTTGAAGCTTTCTGATATTTAGTCATGTGCCACCCACCCACACACACCCCACACACACACACACACACACACAAAGAATAACCCAACTGGAGAGGTAATTAGGCTCAATGATTACATCCTTCCTTTAAGTATAAAGGTGTGTGTGCGCATGTGTGTGAATAAAGAACAGATTAGAGCTTTCTTTCTTTCTTTCTTTTCTTTCTTTCTTTCAATCTCTGCACACAAGTAGGCAATTTCACTACAAAGACATTGTTCATATTTTCCGGCAAAGAAAATTCTGTGAAAATTCTGTTACGGTGATGAGACTGACTCACTATGATCACAACAGGAGACATCCAGGAAGTGTCCGAAATGCTCTCCATCCATCCTGATTTATCCCTGTGATGATTAGAGGCTTCACTTGAAAACCAGAAACTCACTGAAACACATCACACACACACACACGCACGAAACCAGCACCTCGCTGTGCAAAAGCTTCACTTGAAGAAGTCTGTGTTGTTTGTCATCTTATATTTGACAGACACACACACACACACACACACACAAACACACACACAACAGATACCCGACTGAGGTGCCAACGTGCGCGTTCTTAATTAGTCTGTTTCCACTGAGAGTGTGTGTGTGTGTGTGTGTGTGTGTGTGTGTGTGATACTGGAAACAATTGATTACAGCAATGCTAATTTAAATTTAAAAAAAAAAACTGCCAAATCATCAGCGTCTTCCTTATTTTGTCACTTTGTTGCTGAATTGCTACTACAAATTGCACACACTATAAAATTTGACCACATGCCATGAAATAGTCTCTATACATTAATCTATAATGAATATGTGGCATTGTGTGTGTGTGTGAGGCATGAGGCATTGTTCACTTGCCCTGTATCTGTATAAAAGCCTACATTTTGTGTCTTGTCTTGTGTATCATGCAGTAGTGTTGTTTGCACTTTTAACGCTAATTTCAAAGATCAGATATCACTGAGGAGTTTGTGTTACCTAACCGAGCCCCCCCAACACACACACACACACACCATGTGTTCTTTCATATTTCAGTTGCGGTGCAGACTGTTCCGCAGTTTTTCGCTGCATGTATCTTCCTTTTGCTTGAAAACCAAATCAGTCACAGCATGGAAGAAGGAAGCGTTGCGTTTTCATTAACACTCCTTCCTCGGCAGGAACAAACTGTTCAAGTGATTTTTCAGGTGGAAAACCAGAAATGCTGTGAAACATAATTAATGGCTTATATTTGTACCATGGATTTTCTTTCTGTCTTGACTTATGTCTATATACTGTATATACATACACGAGATATTTTCTCCTGTACACATGCCGTATAGGTCACGATAGCACGTCTAGAGAGAGTCGAGAGAGTAAAATCGGCTGGGTGGGAATTGGCACGTGATCAAATTGCGGAGAAAATTCCAGAAAAAAAAAACTTTGATCTCCATCTATATAAAAAATATATTAAAAGTACCACACAGCGTGTAAAATTCAACAGTGTTGCTTAGGGTGTTAGATCGAGAATTCATTTATTTACTTGTTTACTTTTTTCTTATGACTCCATTAATATAAAATCCAAAAAAAAAAAAAAATCATTCTACTCGTTATGTTGTAATTAGAAATCAAGGTGGCTACACTTATGAATTTAAGGCAATAAAGTTTTTTTTAATAAATTATTAACAATACTTCGCACCCCATGTTCTTTCCTGGCCTCACAACACAAGCAGATGAAAATAAAACAGAAAAAAAAAATCAGACTGAAAATAAACAAACAAGCAAAAAAATATGAGTATGACAAAAAAAAAGACTATTACAAAAAAAAAAAAAATTGACGAAGAAAATGGGGCTTCGTAAAATATATAACACAAGCAATAGACAGCCTAATGAAGAGGAAACAAGGAACAGGTGCTACTAATCAACTAGCAAGCCAACAGAAGACAAGAACAGGAAGTGCAGACCATATTAGGAAAGTGGAGCATCAGAAGGGACAAACGGAGCAGGTAGTGAAAAGAAAGAAGGATATGACAGGGACAGAATCAGGGAAAGTGTTACAGTACATTGATTCGTTAAAAATATTTCAGGAAAAATGGTATTAGAAATGATTAACATATCATATATAAGGAATAAAACACTTTAGAGGTGTTGTTATAGGAACATAATCAACAATGGAGTGGTGTGATGAAGCAGCGTTCATCACGATTACAGTTTTAATGAATTAAAGAACGACACATTGTACTTTTTATCCCTTTATAGTTACATTCGAGCTACCGCTTGGTCACCTTCTGACCAATCAGCATCGATCATGCGACAGCACTGTGGTATAAATTGCGATAAAATCGTAACGGGAACTTAATATCAGCGCATGTTTAGTGCCAAATAAATACAAGAGATTTTACACATTTAATTAAACGAGCGTAATAAAGTTTACTGAATTGCCTTGTTGCTCGTTTGGAGCTGAATGCTCATTACACTGATTTGTTGTTGGTGTGAGGACACTGAAGATGCTCGTGAGTGAAGCTGATGTGTTCTCTGGGAGTTCTTAACACACCGTGTGTGTGTGTGTGTGTGAGACGCAATGAGAGGACATGACTCTTCCATCTGCTGACTGGATCTTCTGATGATCTTTCCAGCTGTCCTTCTCTCACTTTTCCTTACTTTCTTGCTTTTTTCTCTCACATAGACACACACTTTGTGACTTGTAGTCATGTAACACACTTCTGGGAATGGGAATGGGACAACAAATCAGGAATTCTGTTCAAATCTTTTCTGGATATTTCCTTATTCCTGAGCTCACACATTCACACTTTCTTTTTTGTGTGTGTGTGTGTGTGTGTGTGTACGTTCTTCTCTAAACAAGGTCAAACGCTTTACTTATTTAACAGTGATGCTGTAGGAGGTGTTCCTGCGATGTGAGGTGTGTGTATCTGTCAGAGGTTGTGTTAGCGCTTAGCGAGCGAGATGGCCTAAATCACAGCGACACAACCTGTAAAACATTCATGAGGAGACATGTTCACTAAACACAAAGTCTAACAATTCCCATCAAGCAAGCAGTATGTACGCAGTAACACACACCTCTTTTTTATAATGAATACGATCCGAGTCATATCTGTGATGTTTTTATTGTATTATTTATTAAAAAAACTGAAAGTGAAATGGTGTTCAATGAGTATCTAACGCTGACGTGTTTAGCTCTCTGAGAAATATTTTATGAAGAGTATTCGAATACCTGGAAGCACTGAAGGGGAAGTTGAAAACAATTACATAACAGAAACAGCGAAACCTGTTAATAAATCAATAAATTAAGTAATTAACTCAAGGAATTGAGGAATTCAAATTGAGAAAAATAAATAAAAAAAAATAGAAATTTAAACATTTTATCTATTGGGCATTGATAGAATAATCTGTTTGAAGAAAAACTGAATCTATAATAAATCAATTAATCAATAAATTAATCAATATGTAAGCAAATAAAATTTAACAAACAAACAAACAAACAAACAAACAAATAAATAAATATCTACTGAGCACTGAGAGGATCTGTTAAAAATGTAATAAATGCAAGGGGGCACTAAAATTCAGAAATAAATTAATTAAAGAAAGATAGATAGATAGATAGATAGATAGATAGATAGATAGATGAAATGGTTGGCCACTGCTGAGGTGCAGTGAAAGGGTAATTTATTTAAAAGAAAGAAAGAAAGATATAAATAAAAAAGAACAAGATAGACATAAAAATTTAAATATTTTTTTTTCTCCACTGCTGACGTGCATTGAAACTATTTTAAAAAAAGTAAATAACTAATTATAAAAAAATAATAATTTATGTTTATGTAAATGGAAAGGGGCCCATAAATAAATAAATATTTAGAGCACTGTATAAATAATAGGAAAATTTAATATTTTTTTTATTAACCGACGCGTTAGAAGGGAAATCTATTTGAAACAATAAATAAATAAATAAATAAATAAATAAATAAATAAATAAATATTCTACAATGACACAAAACTTTCGATGCATCTGACCAGTACAGCAAAAATGGCAAGGGTCTCTAAAACAAACACAAACTATTAAAAAAATATCTAAATAAAGAAATACACCTCAGTAGAGAACAAATGCAAGAGGCATTAAAATTCTGGAAAACAAACAAATATATAAATAAATAAGCAAAACAAACAAACAAAAAACTGAACAAATGAATATTTTCTCTCCTGTTGTTACTATAGAAACGATAACGTATTAGAGCGAGTACATTAATATAACCCTGTGATCTGAAGCTGCACTTCTGTCAGAGCTGCTGTTATAGAACATGAATCAACACGGAGTTACAGAAAGCTTGACGCTTCTCTCACTGCTCCATCTGTCTGATGTGTTTCTTTCTCTCTCGGTTTGGACTCAGGCCATGACACACAGCGAGGTGAAGTTTGGATAGCGCTGCAGAGGAGGAGCGGCGGACATCAGAATGACGAACAGGGTTATGAATTCTCTCGCTCCGTTTCACTCCGAGGCTTTTTTTCCCACTCTTTGTTTCTTTCTCTCTGTCCCTCGTTCACGCACTCCGTGGGCAGTTGTGAAGCTGTCAGGACTGCGAGCTGGAGGATTGTGGGTAATGAGAGGAGATGACAGGAGGGATGTTTGGAGAGAGAGAGACAGAGAGAGAGAGAGAGAGAGAGAGAGAGAGAGAGAGCAGTGTTCCAGCTTAACGGCTCAGTGTCAGATCTTTGGCCTGAAGTTTACAGCCTCAGTCTAGACACCGTCTCTCACTCTCTTTCTCTCCCTCTTTCTTTCTCATCTGTCTTTCTCTTGACTTTTCATCTTTTTTCATCCAGCTCTCCTCTTGTATCTCTCTTGTATGTACACTCCTACACTCATTCACTCCCACACAGAACTTTTAAAAAGTTCTTCACGAAGCTATGAAGATGAAAGATTTTTTTCTAGCAGAGTAGGATCCAGAAATTAGAGTCCACTTTCTATGTTATATTATCCATCCATTTTCTGTACTGTTTATCCTACACAGGGTCACGGCGAGCCTGGAGTCTATCCCAGGGGACTCGGGGCACAAGGTGTTGGACACCAACCCATCGCAGGGCACAACTGCACACACACTCACACTTTAGAGATGCCAGTCAGCCTACAGTGCATGTCCTGGGGGGAGGAAACTGGGGTACCTGGAGGAAACCCCTGAGGCATGGGGAGAACATGCAAGCTCCATGCACACAGGGCAGAGGCAAGAATCAAACCCCCAACCCTGGATATGCGAGGCAAACGTGCTAACCAATAAGCCACCATGCCCTGCCATGTTATATTATTTAGTTATCAAACCTTCTAAGTTCTGATTTGAATGTGTGAAAAAGTCAACCGCTAATATCGGTTAAACAGGACTCTAGTATCCCTGGTTCGATCCTGAGCTCAGGTCACTGTCTGTGTGGAGTTTCATCTTCTCCTCATGAAACGTGTCCTACAGGTATAAAACGTTTAAAACTCCTCATGAAACGTGTCCTACAGGTTCTCCGGTTCTCCAATTTCCTCCCACCTCCCAAAAACCAGTAGACCATAAACTGCCCCATGTGAATGTGTGTGTATATAACTGCCCCATCCAGGGTATATTCGTTCAACTCACATCCAGTGTTCCTGGGATAGACCCCGGATCCACCGTGCCCCAGACTAGGATTAAACGCTTAAGATGAATGAATGAATGAACACAAAAATCTTTTCAGAACCAAGCTTTTTGGATATTTGGACCTCACACTACAAAAAAAAAAAGCCTTTTCAATCCCATTTGTCTTGGCATTTTTTACTATGAAGGTAACCCTGTCAATCAAGTGCTGTGGGTGGGACTTTTTTGGTACAGAGTGATGAAACTTGTGGCATAAGTTGTCTTCTAATGCTAAAAATATGGAGGTAACAATTGTTAGGCACGTTTTAGAGATATTTTATTACTTTTTGGGTGATTCTTGATCTACTGGTAGAGTTTATATGTAGCTTTCACAAACACCGTTAATAGTCACGACTTTGCTAATTTGTGTCAAGTAATTTTTTAGGCTTTGGGTGGATGGGCCATGGTTGCCAGGTCTGTGTTACAAAAGCAGCCCAAAAACAAGTATGCGTGCATGTATGTATTGTCATGAATAAAATATAGCTATAACAATAAGTACAACTCAGTTCCCTGACAAACAACATCACAACATTTGCCCTGATACACAATTTCACCTGACAGTTCACTATAGTTTAATGATAACTACAGGAAACATAACAGAATATGTTCCTACTGCATGCATTAAAAAATACTCCAGCTTATCTATTTTGCTTACTAAAGATTACTATAAATGCCCCAAAAAAAATCACTGAAAAAGTAACTTAATTTGCCGGAAATATCTAAAAATGTCAGCTGTTTCGATGCTCCCTTCACATTCCCGCCCAATGTGTTTGATTGACAGTTCTAATTGATTGACAGTGAAAATACGGATTGGATTTGCAAAGATGTTTTCTTTTTGGTCGAGTTGTAGCACAAGGATAAGGGTGCGCTCACTAAACGCAAATAAATTTTTTGCTTAAATGTCCCAAATTATATGCGAAACACAATAGCAAATGCAAGTGTTGCAAGAATTATCTTCTGTTATTATTTTCTAATTATCATTTGATTTTGAATGTGAAAATCCAGAAAGTGCTACCAGTTCTGATGTGTCTGAGAAAGTTGCTGGTTTTCTGTGGTGAGATCAGAACGGTCAGTAAGATTAAGAGGCCATGTGACAGCGAGTTCACGAAGCAGAGCTGTGAACTCACGTCACCTTCTTCTGCAGCGACTTTGTAGAACAAAGTCATTTTGAGGAGACATTTTTTATTCAGCCAGTCTTATTCAGCGGTGTGTGTTTGTGTGTGTGTGTGTGTGTGTGTGTGTGTGTGTGGTGCGTTACCTCATCAGTATTAATGTGTGTTTAAATGCGCCGGATGGCCAGCTGATGAAGTCCAGTCATTTCACATTCATCACAATAGTAAATAGCTGTCACAGAGGGCAATGCCACGTATCGATCCCGAGTGTGTACGTGTGTATGTGTGTGTATGTGTGTGTGTGTTTACCTGTGTGTGTGTATTGATTGTTGTGGTTGGGTTCTGAGTGAGGTAGATTGAAGGAACGAATGAAAAGGCCAGCAGAGAGAGGAAGAGGGAATGAGCATGAGGATGTAAAGGGGATCGGAGATGAGATGGAAGAGGTGTCAAAAATACGAGACTCCAATACGAAGTCTTGGATCTCTGATGTACGAGGAAAGTTGTTTGGAATGCTTTTGGAATGGGAAAAGTTAGAATCGGCCTTAAAGCTGCTGTAAGCAATGTTAACAGCCTTACCCACCACCACTCCATTTAACCACACATTCTTTACTAAACCTCCAAAATCTGTCAGAAATACATGCAGACACAGCACAGTTGTAAGAAATGGCCTGAATAGGATACTCGTCTTCTTGCAGAGATGTTTTCTGATTGGTTAATTTGGCTAGACTGTGCTCAAAGTTGATTAGCCCAGCCCAGAAACCCTAACCCTACCCCAAAGATATATATTTTCTTACAATTTTACCTTTAAGTAAAATTCAAATTTGCAACTTTATCTTCAAGGTCTTTTGTTTTATTGTTTTATCCAGATTTGTATGAAATCTTTGACTGGATGTATAAATATGGATGGATGTGTAATAAAAGCTACGAGTGCTAGCATAACTCCTGACACAAACCTAGACCATTCATAATTTGGCTAATCATTAAAGTAGGCTAAGAGTTTAAAGTTGAAAACCAGGTCTGAATTGTTTGAAAAGCTTTATGATATTTTTTTGTTTTCTGTATTGGATAATAAACTGCTTGAGGTGGCGGTTTTACGACCTACTCTTTCACTCGCATTAAGAAATCCAGTTTCTATGAATACGCAAATTGGAAATGCCCCTAACCCTAAACAAACCCACCCCTTTTTCTGGTAAAGCTTGGTTTATAGACTCCACTGAAAAGTGCACAGCCTGAATTTGCATATTGAAACATGATTGGCTCTTATATTTTATTATGCAATAACATTCTAACTCCAAAGTTTGAGGAATATGCCAGTGGCAATCTTCCTACGTTTACAGCATAATGGTGACTTTAAAATCATGGAAGGCAACTTTGTAAGACTATCAAATGCAACATTTATTCTAAGAACGTATTCATATTAATTTAACTTTTTAGAATTTGTGTACGTTTTTCATGTTCCTAGAGTGTTATGTCTCAAATCGAACCGTCTGGACTGGGAAAATAACCCGTCTCTGGATACGCATATCAAAACACTTCATACTGCTCTGGCTGGATTTTCCTCATGATGAATTCGTACCATCCAATTTAAATGAAAATTTATAAACACTGGGTGAAGCTGCTCAGTCCAGAGATGAATGCGCACACTATGTGTAAGGAAGGGTAGAATATTCTTGTATGGGATGCCTATTTTCTTGCTACACAAGTGGATTGAATCTTACACATTTTCCAATCAGATCTACTTTATGAAGTTGTGTGATATTGACTGGCAACCGATATCTTGCTTGTGAACAAAGGACACAACAAACTTCCAGTATGCCAATAGGGATCATCCTAAAACTAGTGAGATACAGCTAATCATTCCTTCATTTATCTTCAATAACTGCTTTTTCCTGGTAAGGGTCGTGGTGGATCTCTGTCTCAAGAACATCGGGTGTGATGCGGGAATACACCCTGGATGGCACACCAGTCCATCGCAGGTCACAGTTCACACATACATTCATATCTATGGGCAGTTTAGCATAGTCAGTCCACCTATGCATGTTTTTGGAAAGTCGGAGGAAACTGGAGAACCAAGAGGAAATCCACACAGACACAGACAGTAACCCAAGCTCAGGGTCAATCCTAAGAGAGAATACATACTATGTGTTTCTTTCAAAGTTTCCTTGGTCAGTTTAATCTGGATCATTTTAGACTATTTCACTATTCCGCTGGCTCTAATGTGTTAATATTGCACATTAGCTGTCATTACGTCTGTAAAGAAGTTGATAAATTGGTGCTAATTGGTTTGTAAACCAAGGCTAGCTCACGGCGCTAATACACCCTGCCACAGTATACGTTGTGTTTAAAACCCAAATGGAAAGCCATGCTACAGTGAGTACACACACTGTATATTGAAGATATACCTAATAAACTGACAACACAGTGCGGTTAGTGTGTATCACAAGGCTGATGCTCGAATGCTCCTGTCGGACTCCAGTTTTAACCTCCATTTGTCTTCCGATGGCAGGCCTGCCAGCTCTGATGGATTGGCTTTCAGTGTTTGTTCACATTTCCTTCTTTAGTTTATCCGCCTGCTCGTGCTCACACTGAGAGAGCAACAACCAAATCAATAGCCCACTCTACAAGCAAGTCTGCATTCATATCAAAACACACATACACACACACACACACACACACACCAAGTATACTGTTACATTGATGACATCGATCCAGACGGATTTATGCGTCTGAGAGACGGAGCACTGCTTGCTATCGTGAAAGAAAAACCTTTACATGCTTACAGCTGTGTAATTATAGAGAGCAGAATCGTGAGGGTTCGTGTAGTTTAGTGTGTATAAATTTGTATAAAATCATCAATGAAGGGATGGAGTGATGAAGTAGAGTTACTGTTATGACCCCAAAGTTGATTATTTTCATATAGTAGCACATCCCAAAGTGTTTCATTCTTCTTATATTATAGCAGTTTTACCAGGAGTTACAACTTTTATTTATTAAAGAACAACACATTGCATTTTTTTATCCATTAGAATTACATCTAATGTTGTGAAATGTCTGTAAAACAAGATAGTTCCTGTTAAAACTTACATTATAGCAGCTATAAACATTCATTCCCTCACCAGCCTCTTTCTTTTTGCCTCTCTTGAAGTGAATAAGATAAAAAAAAAAAATGCAGCTTGTCACATTACCAAGAAATCAGAGTATGAGCTCTTCTGTTCTGAAAACCTTCCAGTGTTACAAAAAACTGTTACAAAACACTGACACTGGAGACTCCTTCCATAAATGTTAAATAAACGTCTCCTAACATTAAACCTCGCCGTATCAACAACAAGTTTTAGATTACGTGAAGCGTCCGCCATAAACGTTCCTGTGTACGTTGTTACGAAACGATAAAACGTATTAGAACATATTAGAGTGAGCACATTAATATAAATCTTGCAACCAATCAGAATCCAGAATTCAAGAGCACTGTGGTGTGCATTTAGGATAATCAGCATGTACACCACTGAATGTTGTTACTTTCATAATTCAAATCTGTACATGAATGTTTTCATCACAACACTTACTTATGGTTTGTGAGGAAAAAGTTCTTATTACATGTATAAAAAAAAATTGCAAGGTTGAATAGCCGATGCATCGTAGTTTACTGTTGAATAAAGACATTTGGAGGACATTTTACTTAGACTGACATGATATTAGACTTGTTAGGACATAAGAAAGGTGCGTGAAAATGAAGCTAACAAGCTAAACCAGGGGTATTCAATGAAAATTTGTAAATGTCCAGTTATATGAAGGACTACATGAAGATTTAAAGATGACAACAGTTATTTTTTTAAAAATTCGTACCCATTAATGATTAGTTCATGTCTACAGATAAGAGATTTTGAAGTGGTTATGTGATGTTTGTTAATGGCGCTTCACATTTTAACTACATGATGCATACTGCTGTGTCTAGTCTTCTTTAAACATTGTTTTTATTGTTGACTTTTTCTTTACAAGCCATATTGTCACTTCACTTATCACACCTGAGACAGTAAATGAATCTTACTGCTGCCTTTAGCTACATAATTTACATAATTGCATGTGATTGCTCATGCATGCTGAGAGTCACTGAACTACGAGCAATTTTTTTTTTTTCCAATATGTTGATTGGTTCAAATCCCCTGAAAAAACTTTGTTTGGTCTGTATCCGGACTGTATTCTGGCACTTTCTGACCTCTGTGCTAAACCAAAATAAGCTGCTTAATAAGGTCTGACAGTACTAGCAGTCGTCATTAATGTTCCACTCTTCAATGTACATATGATTCATTCAAATTACATTAATGTTAATGAAGAATTTTAATTTTGCGATTTATTTTGGTTCAGTGTTCTTGTAAACAGGTCATTTGGAATTTGTAGAATCAGAATGACATTATTCGAATTGACAAAAAAAAACCTTTGGAGGTAAACATAGCCAATGCTTAGAAAAAAAAAGAAAAGAAAATAGACGTTTTAAATGATTGCCCAAAGTAGGGCTTGACATAAAACTGAAAATAGAACTGAAAGTACTGTTTGAGATGACAGATGAGTCGAGCAAAGTTGTACTTGGTGGGGGAAAAAAACTAACTTTTTTTAACCCACAGGTGCAAATCTCCCGCATTGCGCCATTCGTTGTTCTCTGCGCTCTGTCACACCTGTCTCAACTCACAAAGGGGCTTGATAATTAGCTGATGAGTTTAATCAGATGTGTTAAAGCTGGGAAACACACACACACACACAAGTGTTGTCAGATCTAAGCTTGAAAATGTTAGAAACTAAGAAAGCAAAGATGTGAACCAGGGAGGGTCCCAAATTGACCAAGTCCTCCCTAATACACTCCATCAGACAGAACATGTAAGGATAGGAATGTTTTTAGAACACGGCACGGTCGTCCCTCTGGACCGAGCCTCAGTTCTCAAACATGATTGGTTCTGACAGGTCAAGATCCCAGTGGGAGATCAGTCCTATCATCCAATCAGAGGCTGTGAAATCCCACGATGATGTCGACCAACAGTCTTTTGCTTGATTGAACCCACCATAAGAGATGTGGATTAACAGCATATAAAGTGAGAAATACACTACACAGAAAGAAAGAGTGAAAAAAATAGAGCTTGTGTCAGGATCTGCGGCCGATAAGATGGCAGCTGTTGCATTAAAAAAAAAGCCTTGTGAGTTATACACGCATTTGGTTTCGCGTTGCTGAAAACCTCTTGAGTACGTCATCACTTCTTGATAAAATATGGATTCATGTGGGAGAGCAGAGTGATGCATTTCAGGCCCGACTAATGCTCATAAAAGCCGTGATTTGTGATCTGTTCAGTGGCATTTTGCAGCTGTTGCCTTTTTTTTTATGCGTGTCAGTATATTTCCGCTCTTCTCTTGCCGTTTTATTTTCATATCTGGTAGTCTGCAGTTTCCCCGGGCAGAATGAGGAGGCTCATACAGCTTTAGTGCCTAAGAATAAAATTTTAACCTTCTACCTTCTACTGCCATTCTTAGACTCGGTGACCTAACTGATTTTTTTCTATACCACAGCGCTGTTAAATTCTCAATTCTGATTGGTCAGAAGTGCGGCTGCAAATCGCAGGTTTACATTAATGCACTGTTATACGTTATCATTTCTATGGTAACAGCCTGTTCACAGGGACTTGTATACTGAATGCTCCATATGAACAGATCTAAAATGTGAGTAATTGTTGATATTGTGAAGTTTTCTGTAAGGGGACATTTAATGGAAGGAGTCTCCAGTGTCGGCGCTTTGTAAAAGTCAGAGGTAAAGCTGCAACTTTAGGTCTTCAGGACAGAGGAGATTAGGCTTTGTGGATTCTCTGTAACATGACAAGCAAACTTCAATAGAGAAAAAATCATGAATTTTAGCTATATGCTTACTGAATTTCCTCTTGATGATAATGGAACTTCTTCATATTAATCACGTCTCCATATATTTTGCTTCTATGAGAGTCATTTGAAGAAAAAACAGGACTCAGCATTTCCATCGTGTGGCCTCTGGCTCCGTTTCGAAACGTACCGCTCTGTTTGAAAGAGTCCGTAAAAGCCCTGCCTCCACTCCATTAACTTTAATTGGACACACTCAGTGAGACAAGCCAACAGCCAAATGAAAAGGAGTGCATCTCAGTGCTAACGGCTGATTAGCCGCTGTGTAGAACAGCCTCACCAACATTCTCACCCTTCCATCACATGGCAGCCGAACCAAATTTAACAAGTGCTTACTCACCCAACACCACACCTGGCTGATCATTAGTGCTGCTGACGGCGAGCTAGGAGAGAAAATCTCTGACATAAACACTGGGCATTTATCATGACTATCTACTAGCCTTTATTTATAGGTTATGCAATAATGTCTGCACATTTAAAAAACACCACTGTGGAAAATCTGTCAAGATGGAGCGAATCACAAATGCAGGAGCTGGGTTGAAAGGTGATGATTTGAATACAGTCTCAGAGAACATTAATCAAGGAACTAGTTTGAGGCATTCCTCAAGTTTATCCTTTAATTTATCCTGATTGGTAAGACATTTATTAGCTGACTGGCAGTTAAGGCTCAGGTTTGGAGAGCAATAAAAACCCTTAACCTGGAGAAAACTGGAGATTTATTGCTTCTTAATCCCATTTTGCGCCATACACCTGCAGCACCATTTCCAACACGCTCCCATGCTCATCAATATGGCATTTTCACGTGAGTTTTCGCAGGACTTCTAATACATTATTGTCGTTTCTATAGTAACAACTCATTCACACAGACTTGCATGGTGGAGGCTCCACGTTAACATTTTTTAAAAATGTGTTTTTATTTATTATAGAAAAATATAAAAGTGTTGATACAGTGAAGTTTTCTGTAAGGAGACACTTATTTAACATTTATGGAAGGAGTCTCCAGTGCCAGTGCTTTGTAGCAGTTTCCAAACACTTCAGGACTGAAGGCTTTTTTTTTTCTTTTTTCCCCAGGTTCTCAGTTACAAGCCTTTTTTGTCTTATTAACTTCAAATCAAAGAAAAAAAGAGAGGCTGGTAAGGAAACAGCTGTTTATAGCTGCTGTAACATAAGTGATAACTGGAAGTAACTTGTTTCACGGACGTTCCACAGCATTAAATGTAACAGTAAACTGGTAAAAAAAAAAAGAATGACGTTGTTTTTTTAATTAATAATTATATGTAATAGCTATCAAATTGCTTTGGTATAAGAGGATATCATTAAATATCATTGGCTAACATGTTTACAGGCAAAACATTTAATCAGTATTAGATATTTGATATTCATTTCACATTCACATTCAGCAAAGTTGGTATAGTAGTAGAAAATGTAAACGCATTTGTCTTGATTATAACTACACTAGAAATAGACATTTTAAGTTGTTTTTTTTTTTTTTTTTTTCTATATGAATGTCCTTGCTCAGTGTCTATCGTCAGCCTAAAAATATTTCGTTCAATACACAATGATTTTTAACCTGTTGAACAGTGTGTGTTTTGTGTAAATGGAGCTATTGGTATAATCTTCAGCCTTTGCTGGAGACAAACTTGCCAAGTCCTATAAAAGTTCTTTTTAATATGTTAAAATAAAAATAAAATATTACTCTTTCCTAAAATCCTTTTTGAGAGTGTTTTATGTTCAGTTCTAGCATTAAGCTATGACCTCAAACCGATCATGTTTGTTGTGGCTGCTTTGGTTTGGGCTGTTTTGTCTCCTAGCGTCGTTTGATCGTTATACTATAAGCTGACCTTAGACCTCGTGCGTGCATCTGGGTATTGTTGAACAAACTCATGAAATCGTTTTGGCTGTTCTTGTTGCCAGATTCTCAGATGTGCCGTTTTCACTGTAAATTCTCGCAACACCACAGCCAATATGAAAGTCCTTGTAAAAGCCCTCACTCCCCTGAAAAATCCCCTTCTCACCTTATTACAGAAATGGAGAAAGAGAGAGAAGGAAGGAGAGAGGAGGATTGAGGGAGAATGAGAGAGGGAGGGAGCGAGTGGCTCCAGACTGAGAGATGTGAGCTGTGATTTGTTTTGTTGCTGGTTAGATTGAGATAAAACTCTCTTTCTCAGTGGAGCATTAGGCCTCGGAGCTCACTGAAATGATTGACGCTTACTCTTTGTGTGTGTGTGTGTGTGTGTGTGTTACCACGCTAGAGGTGAACCAGAGCAAAGGAACTGGTGTGTCAGTGTAGTTCTGCTACACACCAATACTCACATTTGCTTCATTCAGATGGTTGTAAATTTTTAACTTTATGGGAATTTTGGTCTGGATGGCATTTTGCTCGTAACAGTCGATATTAACGTTTCACACGGTTTTGAGAACAGCAAAAACTCGGAAAGTGTGTGTAACTCAGGCTCTTTTCTAAAAATTTCCCTGTACCGTAGGTGTTCAGATGCTATAAATGTACTGACCAGAACTCTGCACTGTGCTATTTCAGGTATAGTGATGTGCACCTGAGTGCAAAACCCTCCTGTTCTCCAGTATTAGATCCTTTATTTTTACATCTTTTATTTGAAAAAGGAGGAAGCTGGCTTTAAATGAATGCATGCAGATTTTGTGTAGATGAAGTTAAAGGCCTGAAATACACTCTCCATAAAGACAGGCTGCATTCAATTCCCTGGAAATCACAGTACAAAAAAAAAACAACAACACTTTTTACTGACTAACCATAAAAGTATATATTTGCCAAGCTACTTGCATACAGGATATCGGGACTAACTCACTTTTGAATGATTTACTGCACTCATTAACCAAACACCTACAGCCAGAAGAGTTTCTCAAATTATACACGTAGAGCTGTTAATCATCTAAACAGATTTTAACAGCTTCCATTATTCTGACGGTTTCACTTCCGAATCAGTAATATATCAGTAATACTGAGCGCCTTTGCAGGCATAAAATAAAGTGCAAAGTGATTTTGGTAATTCGATCAGTGCAGACTTAATTATGATAGGGAAACTTTATATCTACCTTACTGCTAATTATAGTCAGATGTGCACTTACCATTGACAATACGAAAACTTCTATCACTTTTATCTACACCCAGGTAAAGTGAAGATTTCTATCTATTTAACCCTGATAAAAGGACATTTTTACATGCAATTAACCTTGATAAGAGTAAACTTTACACATAAATGGCTTAATGAGGAAACTTTACATCCACTAAGTTGGGATAATGAGGAAACTTGCTTAACTCAAACAATTTAATTCAGTTCAAACATAGTAAACAATTTACTTTACATGCACTTATCTCTGATACAAGAAACCAAACTGTAATAGAAAGGAAACTTTATTCTAACTAAGTTATGATAAAAGGAAACTTTACATTCAGTTCTGATAAAAGGAAACTTTACACACATTTCTGATTAAATGAAACTTTACATGCACTTAACTTTGATAAAAAGAAACTTTACATGTGCATAACTCTGTTAATGAGGAAACTTTACATGCACTTAACTGTGATTAAAGGAAACTTTACATGTGCTTAACTCTGTTAATGAGGAAACTTTACATGCATCTATGTCTAAGGAAACTTTACTTGCACTTAACCCTCATAATGAAGAAACTTTACGTGCACTTAACGGTGATAAAAGGAAATATTTTATATGCTTAACCCTGATAATAAGGAAACTTTACATACAGTAAACCTAACTGTGATGAAAGAAAACTTTACATGTGCTTATTTCTGATGATAAGGAAACTTTACATGCACAACTCTGGGATAATGGGGAAAGTTTACATTACATTTATATTAGGTATGAAAATAAGGAAACAATTTACTCTGGTAAAATGAAAATTTACATGCACTAAACTCTACTAAAACTAATAAACTAAACTTTACATGCACTTAACATTGAAAATAAGGAAACTTTACATCCAGTTTAATTTAACAAAGGGAAAGGTTTAAATTGACTTGGCTATGATAGCCAGGAAATTTTAAATGTAATTTAAATGTTGTCATTTTACCTGCATTTACATGCTTTACACTTATGTAAAGAATATTGTGATCGTCTCAGATAAATTAGTTAGAGATTAGATTAGATTCATTAATTAGATTCATTGTTTCATAGTTTGTCAGTGTTTACCTGAAATTGACTGTATTTCTTAAATCATCGATAATGCTAACATTTTTCTAGAGGGAAAGAGAAGGAGGAAGAAACACAGACTCCTGACATTTCAGTTGTATCATTTTAGACTCAAATGAGCAACTTTACACACTTGATCAGCAGACGGAGATGAGCGACATGAATCATGACTCATCACGGCTCATTCCATCTGCAAACACACAACCCTGTTCACAGTCCGCTTACCTTCAGCTCACGCAACACTGCCAGAGACATGAGAGAGAGAGAGAGAGAGAGAGAGAGAATGGCAGGAGGAATGGAATGGAGAGAAAAGATGGAAAGATGAATAAGGATGATAGAGAAACTATTCACTTCCTTTATAGATTGCTTATGGAAAGCTGTATGATGTTTATTATATGAAATGACAGATTTGGGGAGAAAAGAGCAGATGTCTAGTCTCTGTCTCTGTCTGTCTATCTCTCTGTCTCTGTCTGTCTGTCTCTCTGTGTGTGTGTGATTGTGTGTGTTACTCTGAGTTCACGCTCAAACACAACAGCAGCTTTATCATTTTTACAGCCTTATAAAACAACAAGCCACAGTCTCTCCCTTTACATCTCTCTGTTTTAGATCACTCCCTCTCTGTGTCTTTTCTTCATGCTTTTATTTCTCTCTCTTCATCTCCCTTCTTTTTCCCACTTTTTCCTTTCGCTCGCTTTCCTCTTTCTGCCCATCTCTCCTTTTCCATCACTTGTTTATTTCTACCTCTGTCTCTATGTCTCTTTGTTGCTCTCTCTCTCTCTCTGTCCATCTCTCTCCTTTTATCTCATTTCCTGATATGCCTCTCTTCTCCTTTCTCTTTCACTCTCTCACTCTTTTCCCCTTTCTCATTGTCTTCATGTTTCTTCCTGTCTGTCTACTACTGTCTATCTCTTTCTATTTGTCTCCTTCCATCTGTCTGTATCTCTCTTTCTCCTTTACCCTCACTCTTTCTGGCTGTCTCCTTTTTCGCTATCTGTCTATCTCTCTCTTTCCACCTGTTGCTTAACGTCTCTCTTGTTCTTTATCTTACCATCTTACTCTGTCCCTTTTCTCCATCTTTCCTCTCACTGTCTCTCTGTCATTCCTTCTGTCTCACTCTTGCATATTTAATAATCAACAATTTTTCACTTTCTACTCTTGTCCTTTTTTCTCACTTCCTGTTTGTCTCTTTCTCCATCTGTCCACTTTTTCTCCATTGTTCTGTTAACCCCCCCCCCCCCCCCTCTCTCTCTCTGTGTCTGTCTGTCTGTCTGTCTGTCTGCCTGTCTGTCTTACTCTCTGTGATCTTCTCTCTCACTTTTCTTATTTCTCTTTCACACACACACTCTCTCTTTCTTTTCATCACTAGCTTTCTCTCTCACTCTCATACTACTTGTCTCTTTTTATCTTCTTGTATTTTTCTTTCTCCAGTCCCTCTTTCCATCTTTCTATTTCTCTCTCTGCTTCCTCTCTGTCATTCAGTTGCTATGTCAATATATCTTGTGCTGCTTCTCTTTCCATCTCTCTGTTTTCTTTCTCTCTCTCTCTGCGTTTCAGATTGCCTTATGATTATGGTTCAGCATTTATGCGTGGCTGGTCCTTTTTTTAAAATGTAGAATATTTCTTTTCTGTGAATTATGTCTGTGATTTTCTGTGAATGTTGTGACCCTGACCAGCATAAAGCAGCTATGCGAGATGAAACAAAATGTAATTTTTTTTAAATTCGGAGACTGAGAACTCAGCAGGTGGTTAAGTCACTTGTAAAAAAGAATATTTCAGTTCAAAAAAAAATCTGTGTGTGGATGAAAGTGTGTAATGTTGAGAGAATGTCATCTTAAGCCTGTGCGATGGTGGGAGACAGTTACAGAGACAATTAAAAAGTTTTATGAACAGTTTTTGGTTAAATTTCAAGTCATAGACTTCAGTTCTTCAGTGTAACACTTGTTTAATATTTTCCCTTCTTTAGTTGCGATTTCATTCCTTTTTGTTTTGTCTGACGCTAACATTGTTTAGATTGTAACAAACCACAAGAAACTCCAGATGTTCAAAAACTTTTAACTGGCAGCGTACACCGGCGTTCATCACCCTAAACCAATCAGTGTACCGCAAACAGATGACTGTCCAATCAAAAACATGCTGAGGCAGTTGCCTGCCCAATGAGAGTTCTCTGACACACACACACACACACACACCTGTGTGCTCAAAAGCAAATCAAACAGATGTCTGTCCGATCAAGAACGTCCTTGACAGATGGCTGTCTGGTTAAAAAACAATCGCCTGCCCAGCAAAAAGAGCACAAACAGATGGCTGTCCAATCAAAACAAACCTAGGCAGATGTCTATCCAATCAAAAGATGCTGAGACAGAGCACAGACAGATGTCTACTCAATCAAACAGAGTCAAGCCAGATGTTTATCCAGTCAGAACACAGCACCACAGAGGCAGAAGTGCATATTTAATGATCGAATATTGTAGATTAGGAAGCAATTAAAGGGCAATAAGTCATATTTTTTTTATTATACTACTAATATTACAAATATAGAGAGTGTTGTAGAAAATAATTGTTGAAGTAGTGTCATCAATGCCAGAGTACAATATCCCTGAGAATATGTATTTGGAAAAAGTTTAGGTCCCAAAAAAAAAAACTCCAAATAAAATAATGTTTTAATAGTTATTTCAATATTTGTAACAAGATTTTTTTTGAAACATGAATAACAAGTTTAATAGTCATACAAATTTTAACACTTATGGTCTACCAAGCTAAGGTATAAAACGCTCTGTGTCATGACATTATAGAAAAATAATCAATGACGGGGTGGTGTGATGAAGTGGAAATTACTGTTAACACTGTGAAGTTGATTATTTTCCTACAACAGCACGTCCTGAAGTGATTTATTCCTCTTAGTTTGCCAACACAAGAACAACATGTGATACTTTTTGTCCATTTATAGTTACATTTACTATTGTGGAATGTCCATGAACAAGTTAGTTTGTCTTCTTACTTACGTTATAGCAGCTATAAACAGTTGTTCCTTCACCAGCCTGGCTTCTTCTCTCTCTTGACATTAATGAGACTCCTCTGTCCTGCAGTTACAGCTTTACCTCTGACTGTTATATACGTAGCACTGACACTGGAGACTCCTTCCGTGAATGCTAAATAAACGACTATTTCAATAAAACTTTGCCAATCAATAATTATAAGTTTTTCTTTGCTAAATATCAACACGTTTTGAATCTGTTTATTATTAGACATATATTATATGACACGTCCTCTATGTAAATCCCTATGTAAGCTGTTACTATAGAAACCATTACATATTAGGACGAGCACATTAACAGACACTTGTGATTTGCTATCAGAGGTATAGAAAAGCTGTAATAGAAAATGAATCCACACCATCCGACCAATCGGAATCCAGATTTCAATAGCATTCCCACAACTTTGCCATTTAGACCAAAAATTAACAAACATTAGAGTTAATATTTCTACAACTAAAACTGTTGCAGCCACTTTGTAGAAACGTTTATATTTTTTATAACCCTGAAAATCTTGGATGAACATTCCACGTTCTACGAAACATTCCACGTTCTGCTAACCTAAATTCTAAGCAATCATTTTTAATCATTTGTGTAAACTGTCAGGTTCATCTGTATTTGTTTCTTCTTTCCTGTCTATGCTGTGCAATCACATCATTGCCTCAGCCATTTTGTTTTGCCTTCTAAATTGTTTTTGTCCCCTAACACCACTAAATTGTAAACAGTCTTGCTGTGCATAACATCTCCGTCTCCTCCGTCCCACCTGTCACTGCGTCCGGCCGGCTGGGTGTCCTTCCCGTGCAGGGCCGTGATCCGTGAGGTTGTCATTGCGACGCGTGTTGCTCTTCCTCCTGTTGTGTCATCTGTGGCTAATGAGTCAACCTCCTGGTGTGAGCACACACACACACACACACACACACACACACACACATGAGGACAGACTTACAAACGTCACCCAGAGCAGAGAGACCTGAACCAATAACCCATTTTTAGAGAGAGAGAGAGAGAGAGAGAGAGTGAGAGTATGCAAAGGACTTGTACGCTCCACATAAAAAGATTTTAAATATGGTGAAGTTTGTATAAAAAGACATTTGAATAAAAGTTTATTTAACATTTTCGGAAGGAATCTCCAGCGCCAGCGTTTTCTAACAGTCAGAGGTGAAGCTGTAACTTTGTCTTCTCTTCTTTGGTGACATGACAAGCTGTGTTTTTGTCCTAGTAACTTCTAAAGAGAGAAAAAAAAGAGAGGTTGGTGAGGGAACGACTGTTTATAGCTGCTCTAACGTAAGTGACAACAGGAACTGACTTGCTTTGCAACACTAAATGTAACTGAAAATCAATAAAAAGTACGTCATTCTTTAATTAATAAAAAAATTGCAATCATTGGCAAATTGCTGTTGTATAAGAGGAATAAAACACTTTGGGATGTGCTGTTATAAGAAAATAATCGACTTCAAGGTGGTAACAGTGAATCTGCTTCATCACAACAGCCTGATGTTGATGAGTTTCCTGTAACAGCATGTCCCTAAATGGTTTATTCCTTATTGCCTATAAGAAGAAGCCATTTTTTCGGAGAGTGAATGTCGTTTTAATGCTTATTTGCAATGTTAGCTGTTTATTTACTGTAATATAAAAAGGAATGAAACACTTCAGTACATGCTGTTATAGGAATATAATCAACTTGGGGGGGTAACAGTAATTTTTCTATGACAGCATGCCTCTAAGTGTTTTATCGATTGCTAACAGGCTTCCTTTTAAAATGAGCTTTAGGGCCTCTGCTATGTTAATCTAGAAATTTGTATTTAATGATAACACTGGTATTGATACCTATTAAAATTTCTCAAAATTCATATATTTATTTAAATTGTTTTATATGTTTCCACTTAAAAATGATTTTAAAATCATTGTGATCTAAACAGAACATTATCCTTGTCATGAATTAACCCCTTAAAGTCTTATTCCTCAGTTTGTAATGTTTAGGAGTGAGGAATGTGAGGAATGTGAGGAATGTGAGGTAATGTAAATCTGGACCTGGATCCTGGGAGTTTAAGGGGTTAAACGTAATCTGCCTGAACAAGTGGCTCCAGCCTGTAGCTCTGAACATCTCAGATGTTCCTATCGATTGAAGCGGTTGCTCAAAACTCAATTTGAGATTTCTCTGGACCACAGCGAGCTTTTTTCCCTGTCAGCAGGGACGGCTGAGCTGTCTTTATCACATCGCTCATCAGGATGGAAGGGAACGTGGCTCGACAAACGGAAAATCATCACTCATTACACACTTTCTCTCTGTCTCTGTGTATTCAGTTAGCTATAGTTCATTTTATATATATATATATACACACACACATACAGGAAACTGTATATAAAAACACACACAATTACACACATACACACGTTCCTAAGATATTTACTTCCAAATATCTCATATACATATATGTAGTAACATGTTATTACTATGTTATTACTTTGCTACTATTTATGATTCTTCAAAAATGTTTGATTTGAGAATAATTAGTGATTTTATTTGCTATTGTATTATTATTATTATTATTATTATTATTATTAAATACACCTTAAATTTGGGTAAAGTCTTGATTGTGCCTTTGTAACATTTCAAACAAATCAAGATGTCGGGAAATATTTCAAATATTAGTGTTAATAGTGATGTATTCGATGAACCAGTGAGTTTGGTACTTTATTATATGTTTATTACTAGTTTATTACATGTTTATTACAACATAAGTGTTTCTTATGTTTTAATTCATTTGAAAAATGCCCTTGTTACAATTCCTACAAAGTAAATGAGGCGCACTCAGGTACTAAATAAGGTACTAAACTGTACTAAAAGTACTAAGAGTAAATTTTTATGTTTAATAACCTGGAAAAGTGTAATCTTAAATCTCATTTTAGAGATGTAACTGGTTTTTAAGGACGGATGTTGTGCAAGTGTATTTATTTTACTTGTAGCTGATAACACAAGAATGTACGGGTATAGTATGTTTTCTATGTTTATTATAAATGTACACACACTGGCCACTTTATTAGGAACACCTGTACACCTGCTCATTCATGCAATTATCCAATCAGCCAGTCATGTTGCAGGAGCACGATGCATAAAGTCACCACAGTGACCACTGTAGACTCAGATTCCTGTTCTTGGTTGACAGGAGTGAGTCTTCTACTCTTGTATCCTTCTCAAGGTTTGACGTGGTGTGCGTTCTGTGATGCTTTTCTGCTCACCACGGTTGTAAAGAGTGGTTATTTGAGTTACTGAACCCTTCCTCTCAGCTCATACCAGTCTGGCTGTTCTCCTCAGACCTCTCTCATCAACAAGCTGTTTCTGAGGTCACGTTTTTGTTTTTTCCTCATTCTGATGTTTGATGTGAACAATAACTGAAGCTCTTGACCGGTGTCTGCATTGCGCTGCTGCTACATGATTGGCAGATTGGAAAATTACATGAATGAATGTACTAAGGGAAGTGGTAGCTCAGTGGTTAAGATGTTGGACTTCTGATCGGAAGGTTGAGAGTTCAAATCCCACCACCACCACCAAGCTGCCACTGCTGGGCCCTTGAGCAAGGCCCTTAACCCTCAGCTGCTCAGTTGTATAAATTAGATAATTGTAAGTCGCTCTGGATAAGGGCGTCTTCCAAAATGCCATAAATGTAAATGTAAATACTAGAAATGATATCTGCATGATTTTCAGGTGCAATAAAAAATAGTGATAAAGAGACAGAGAGAAAGCAATAACAGGAACGAGAGAGAGAATAGTGAGCGTCAGTGTGTACGTTTGTAACGAGGCTGTGCTTCAGCCTGCTAATCACATGTCTACAGATAAAGGTTAATGAGGGAGAACCTGCACTGTCTTGTTCTCATGCACACACACACACACACACACACACTAATTGGGATCGGCTTCACAGTGTTAGACAGTGATGGTGGCTCAGAAGCCACCAGGAGAAAACCTTTCCTCGGCAGTGCTCACAAAATTTTCCTTTTTAAAGCCGAAATCTTCACTTTTATTCCTGCAGGTTAACTAAATCTGAAGCTGCACTGGACGCTGTTCCCCCCGTCTGTGGCCTCAAAGATTTAAAGCGTGCCTGTTATAATGGAAATGGAAGGCGTATTGATTTCCCGGCGCTCGCGGCGCTTATTTTGTGAATTATCTCGCTCGCGGCCCTGGCGCGGAGCACAGCAGAGGGAGGGAGGTGGGGGATTTTATGCCCCGCTGGCTGTTTTGTGTCCCGAAGTGTCTAAAAGCAGGTAAAAGATATAAGAGCACTGGCCAGTGAAAGAGCCACAGTTTGAAATCCGTTAAAATTTAATTTCTTTTCTCTCCTGAGGGAGCGATCTGCGCTAATACAGCAATGAGGAAGAGGACCCCTGGCACTGAGGCGGCAGCGGCTCCGGAGCCTCCACACACTGCCATCAATCTGTAAAGAGAGTCCAGGTTAATGTTCTGTTTTATTAGGGCGGTTCAGTTTTCCTCCAGCAATTTATTCCTTTAAAAAAAAAAAAGAAAAACACGACCCCATTTCATACAGCGTCCACAGTAATTCTAATAATGACGCTTTCACAGGATTTTACACAAGGCAAGTCGTAAGAAAAGGTTCAAGAGATGATTACGCCTTCGGACTAACTTCAACCATTCGTACAAGTTGACGCTTACAAATGTGTAGTCATGAAATTGTGTTGAAAATGTCTTGACACCAGTCATGAATTTATTTTAAGATAATTTATAGAAGAAATCAAGTCATGAAATGAAAACGCAAATTCATCATGATACACATATACGCAGAAATCACAAGATTAATAAAACGGGCAACTATAACACCTACATGTGTAATAACACATTTATTACCAGGTTATACTACGCTGTTACAATATGCAGTATACGGGGTGCCAAAAATTATACTTTAGATAAATACTACATATATTCCAGAGATAGAATTAGCTATTTTTATTAGCTACTTTAAATTATTTTATTATATTATTATTTTAATACCAATAAATACAACTAAAACCATGAAACTTGTCTCCACTGCAAGTCAATGCGTTAGCAAAAGTTTGAAATATCATGATTAGCATGGAGGCCTGCAGTGATGGTGGTAGTTTGTTACACATTTATAAATGTTTAATTGCATGTTTATTACAACGTAAGGGTTTCTTATTTGCTAATAAAGGCTGAATTGGGAAATGAATTCAGTCAAACTCAAAAAATAAGATGGTAAACAAGAAAGAGTTATTCTTTACTAATCATATACATTTTGCACAATGTACATGCATACACATTCATAAGAATAATGAAATAAATGGCTAAATATATTATATGTGTGTGTGTTTGTGTGTGTGTGTAATAACAGGTTTATTGTGATGTTACACTATGTTACTACTCTGTTACAATGTGCAACATACTGGGCCCCAAAAATTAGACTTCAGATAAATACCACATATTTCATTCCAGCGATAGATCTATTTGTTAGCTATTTTTCTTTTATGTTGCTGTATCTATAAATATCAATAAATACAACTTACATTATGAAACTCAACTTTACATTTTTTTTCATAATTCAGAAAAGTCATTGTGTTAGCAAATGTTTAAAAAATTAGCATTAACATGTTTTTTATGCCTAATAGTTGGGTATAGATGTTTTTTTGCATGTTTATTCCAAAGGTTGTAATAAACAAAAAAGCTTTATGTATATATATATATATATATTGTAGATGAACTTGGAAAAGACATTAGATCTGATGGAATAAACTTATTACACAATATACATACAGACAAATTCATAAGACTATTCAAATTGTCATATATATGTGTAATAACATGTTTACTACCATGTTATACAGTGTTACTTCTCTGTTACTGTATTATATTATTATAAAAAATTGAAAAAAATAAAATAAATAAATAAATAAATACATTTTAGAGATGGGGCTATCTACTTTTTTCTTTATTTCATTTTATTTTATTGTTTTATTATTTTTTTTTTAATCGTAAGAATTCAAACAAGTCTTCACATTAGCAAAAGTTTCAAATATTACCGTTAGCATGAGGCAGTTATAATCAGTTATAAATGTAATAAGTAAGTAATAAATGGGTGATTTGGTAATTACCTTTTATTGCATGTTTATTAATGGTTTATTGAATGTTTATTACAACATAAGAGTTTTTTCTGCACAAATAAAGGCTGAATTTGGAAAGGAAATTAGGTACAATCAGGAAATAAAGTACTACACTGCACTTTTCAGAGTACAACGAGCCTGTATTTATGCTTAGTTAGCTGGAAAAGTGTCATTTTAAGCTATGTAATTGGATTTTAAGGATGACTGTGGGGGATATTTCTATGACTTGTAGCTTATAACACTTAATATACGTGTACAGTGTTTTTTTTTCTCACGTGTTGTACAGTGGTAAATGGTACAAGGCTCATGTGCATTAGGCGTGCGAAGGCTTTAAAGCAAATCCGCCGTGGGTTTGATTTACTCGGAGACGTTTTACGGTAACGTGTGCCACATTCATCCGTATTCCTTCTCCTGATTGATCGCAGAGAGCAGCAGGAGGATGAGCTGTAACCCAAGCCTGAATTAATGGACCATTTTGGGGAAGTGTCTTCTATTAAACATGCCTGCTTAGTCGAGGTGATGCATTATCTGCCCCGTGCGCAACGTTCGCTCATCTGTGATGTCCCTCTGCTCTGCGCAGCACTGAGCGCCACCTGTCATGGATAGCTAAGGTAGATGATGAGGTTTTATGTCAGAGGAGAGAGAAAACGAGACGCAGGGTCACGATTAATAAAACAGAATACGTTCACACTAGGAAGGAGATCGAGTTTAGAAGCCCTAACCTCGATTGGTCATGTGACCTTGTGGCCTTGCCATTTTTAGAGCGTGTAATAAAGATGAAATTACAGTCATCCATTATCATACTGTATCTGTTTACTCTAGTTAATGGATCTGGTGTTCACAGGAAATGCTAAAATAGTTTTGAGGTAAAAGCAGTAGGACTCTCAAATATCGACTCGATTGAAAAAGCTTTTCTGATAAGCATGAAACAGCATACACTCTTCGAAAATGGAAGCTTTGTATACTTAATGGTTCGTAGCTTCCTACAAAGGTTTTAAGTTCGGAATAAATCCTGTTGCACGTGTGGTCTGACGTTTCTTCACTTCCCTGCTCACAGGGAACGTTAGTTCCTACCTACATTTAGTTCTCTTAAAAAAAAAATGGAAGAAAAACGTACAACCATAGTTTCGTCTTATCCTGTCGTATACGACATCTCATTAAATGTGTACAGAGACTTTACGAAGAAAAATAAAGCTCGGAAGGAAGTTGGTGTCTCTGGTGAGTGTATGTAGCTAGTACAGTTAAACTGCTTTGCTAATCTAATCTGGCTACAAAGCTAGTGTGAAGCTGAGCTGGTAACTTATAAAATAAACAATTTTTTTACACTGATTAGTGCGTTATTTAATTTGTGGTAATGAGTTAGCTTTAGAAGCTGTATATAGCTACCGTTTCTAACCGTGAAGATTGACAAAAGGCCACGCCCACAAGCAACAAGAGTAGCAATTGCTACACGTCCACAAGCTACACGAACAACTAACTAACTAACTCAGGTTAATTTGTTATATTCATTTGTTTAAATATTAATTATCATACTTACAAAGTTTCTCAAAACAATTTAGGAATCAAAAAATGATGAGTAGGAAAGGCTTATCTTATCAAATTCTAGCTCCAGCAATTTATATGTGAGGGTGATATAAAAGCGTATTCTTTCCTGAGTCCTTTTTTTCTTTTTCTCCTTTATTTTAACATAAATTTGACAAAATAAGATATTGCTGAAATCCTAATAACACAAAAGGTGTGTTGTTAAGTAAGTAGCATGTATGAAAAAGTGTCGCTGCATGAGAGAGATTTTTACGTGTTTGCATGTAACTGTGTGTGTGTGTGTGTGTGTGTGTGTGTGTGTGTGTGTGTGTGTGTGTGTGTGTCGTGTCTCCAGTCCTGCTGAATGGACACCAGCCGTGCTGTTGTCCCGCTCTCTGATGGAGACTTGCACTCTTTAACTCTGTACGATTGCCCTGGGCTGATCTTACAGAGCCGCACAGCATGACGCACACACACACACACATATACACACACCTGCAGCTGTTCAGCTCACACACTGAGACTGAGCACAAAACACACATAAAGCATAACAACCTGCTGGACACCGGGTTCAACTCATCAGTACAGAGTGTATTAACAATGACGGATGTTAATCATCTCATCCAAGATGGAATCCTAACAGAGTGTTTATTTCCAGATCCGAACCTCGATCCTGAGCTCAGGGAGAATTTCACTTCCTCTGACATTTCTCATTTCTAATTAGAACGTGCTAGACAGTGCCTCCTCTCTCTAATGCTGTCCTAAAAATCCCCCTGTGCTGCGCAGATGAATGCGATAATTAGCTATGATTATTTTATTCCTTACGGAAATGAGGAGATAAACTAAGATTGGGAATGACTATCTGATATAATATGGTGGGTTTAAAAGATTAAAAGCCATTCGAGGACATAGTGAGGTCAGAAGAATTCATATGAAAATCAAATCAAACTCGTATTAAAACTTGAAATAATTATGGTTCTGGTGATGGGCGGGGTTAGCGGGTGGATTTGCTACAAATATTGTAATATCAGGTTTAGAATAATCATACAACCTGGATATTTTGTCTGAATTTATTTTTAATATGAAAAGGTATCATTGATTAATCTATAATAATGTATTTAAAGTATTTATAGCTACATCAATTAATGGCATCAACATCACTGAAATCCCAAAATTGTAACTGCGGTTTGACTAAACTGTGCAAACTGAAATGCAAAATTAATATGAATTTTAAACAAACTTCACAACTCAAATTGTATAAAAAGTTATGAAGGTTGAGGTTAAGGTCGAGGCTAGCATTCATACCTTTTCTTACGACTTTATTCACAGGAAATTGAACGAAAGCCAACTACGATTCTGCCGTTCGTGTGAATTTGTACAGATTTGGTACGACTGTTCAAATTCTAGGAACAGGAAATGAGTTGGTTTTTAGGTCTATAAACAAAGTCAGCATGGCATGACTGATTTTTTTTTTTTTTTTTTTTTTTTTACCAATTATTTAAGACTTTACAAAGAAAATGAAGTGCTTTATAACCAATTTTTGTATGCAGTTGTATTTATTAGTCATTAAATAGTTAATAGTTCCTGAATTTGATCATTTCGGGGATTTCATAGTGATTTATTGAAACTGTAGTGGAAAGCTATTCTTTGAAAATACGGCAACTTTTCACTTATTTTTTATCGGAAATTTTGGTGGATCCAGAATATGAAATCCAACATCATCATTTCACGCTTCAGAAATTTTATGAGATGACATTTAATATTAAAACCAGCATTTTGTGGAAGAGCCATGTTGATTTTATCTATTTTATCTATTTATTGGCTAGAGATAGGCAATGATTTGGGTTTTTGGCTGGAAATGGAGTGTGTGTAGTTTGTAGAACTTTACATACAACATGGTTCGTGTGAATTTTTGCACAGCATCTGTTTTTTTAAAAACTGTTTATCTTTACTATACACACAGATTAGCTTAAGAAGCCATTAACAGAAAGGCTTCAAACTCTTCAAGCGCTCTCCTCTAGAGAGAAACTCTCCAGACCTGTGTGCAAGATTTGAATATTTGTTGTTAAATGAAAGACCCGCCGAGCCCATTTATTCCAGAATTAATTAGTCCAGGATAGTATCTCTGCAGCTCAGCTGGGGCAGATGTTGATCTTCCTTCATGCGCGTAACAAGGCCTGGGGTTGTGATTAAGTTTACAGAGTGAGGAGATGTTTTTTTTCTCTCTGTAATAAGCCCACGCACCAGGCTTAGACGCCCTGCTGTGGAGTTATTTGCTGGCGCATTAGAGGTGCACATACACACGGTGATGGAGTGTCTCAGGAGGAGGCCTGCGCTGCTATGGGGATGATGGGATGGCTGGTAAACTGGAGCTCCAGGTCTGCTTTAGTGATATTGATTCGAGCTCTGCCGTCTGACCCTTTCGAAAGAGCGAAGCCGAGTCTGTCGCTGAGGTAATTTCTGAAATATACTGTAATGTACTGGAACCAGATGAGAATGAGAACACTGCTGTAATCTATAATGTCACTAATAACACTAATTATAAGGATACAGCGCTTAATCGATATTTAGCATTAATTGTAGCCCGTATGTTGCTATGCATGTCACGTCAGAGCTAAACTCCATTTCCCAGAATCCTTTACCAAATTATGAAAGACTCATGTCACATCACCCATTACTTTGCTATCGCTCCTAGCTCACGTTACCGGGGATGGATTAAATGCATGACAGGGCATTTAAGTAAATCTTACCCAAATCCCAAAAACCTCTTCCCACCCCACCACATATGAGCCAAGCTCTGACCAATCCCGTCTCACTGCCTATAACACAACACACGCAAAATAAAGTGCATACATCAGTACATTACACATCCATTATGAGTATTTGTGTCGCCTCAGTGTTATACACAGGGTTGTGTTACTTTAAGTGACCTTAGTCTTCTATCTTACATTTCTCGTTGATCAAATCGTCAGTCCAGCTCTTTAAATCTTGAGTCTTTTTGGGCTCATTTTAGTGTGGAGTTTATTTTTCATCCCAAAAAAATTAATGTTCTCTGGTTTCTCGGTCGTTTTTAAGTTTTCTTTTCATCAACACATTTAGTGTGGGTTTACAGATATCTATGTGATTTTTTTTTGGTCATGCACTTAACTAGAAAAAAAAAAATTAGGACCAAACTGACCCCTCATTTGTTACAAATTCAAACACACACACACACACACACCAATACCATTTCAGAATTGATTTCAGATTCTGTAACTGGATTGTGTATCATCTTGTGTATGACAGCTTCCCAAACTTTTTGGGCAAACGGCCCAAACGGACATTATGAATTTTTTTTCTTTCCTTTCTTCCACTCTACATGATTTAATTCTACATTTATAATTCAGGACTTGTAAATCCATATTCAGTAAATCTTTCGGGATATATTTTCGTTTTGAATCCTGTTGTTACAGTACTGTGAGTTACTCTCACACCCCCATTTGCAAATCAAGTGACCCCACATGGGGTCATGACCCCTAGTTAGGGAACATCTGGTGTAATTGAATAATCATTCACTTTAAATCTGTGCTTATTGATGGTCCCTGGACACCCGTCAGTAATCCGTCCCTGGGTGTTAGTGCATGCTTTTCTGGTATTGACCCTTTTTTTTAGTTGCCTATTTACTTTACCCGTTTGCTGATCCAAATTTTTAAAATAACTCTATAATCAAATTTTGTTTTCCGTTATATTTTGACTCATTAGATTACTTATTGATTGATTAATTCTTTTTACCAGAGGACAAGTAAAGGAATTTCCACCTGTTTTGGAGGTCCCCGTGTTCAGCATTGAATTTATTTATGATGTCACACTCCACAGTACTGGTTAATGGCTCATATGAAAGTAGACGCTCAGGGCTTTAAGAATTTTTCTTAAGTATTTCTTTTTTTTACCCACTAGGTTTAAATGTTATAATTTTATTGTGGTACTTGTATACAGTGTTTTACTATCAGAAAAGCTTTAGTTGTGCTATCTCTTGCGCTCAAACCCCTCCCTTTTCCCATCACCCTGCTCACCAGCAGCTAAACACAGAGTCGCGATACTCTATACACAGAAACCCAACAGTATCCTGACTAATCTTATAACAGACTTGCAGCAATAAAATAATTCATATTTTGTTAATAATTCATCTGATTATACTGATAGGTCCGCCCATCTTTAGTCATAACCATCTATAACTTTCCATGTTGTGCAATTTCTTGAATTTCCTATATTGACCGGATCGACTATTGCTGCTGTTGGCTGGAGATGGACAATGATTCACTCTTACTGGGTGGAGATAAGAGCAAATCATTGTTTATTTTCTGGAGATAAAACCATGATTTGAGCTTACTGGCTGGAAATGAAAAGTGTTAAGGAAATGCATTGGACAAGTTCATGCTGTAGACCTTAGCTACAAAGTGAAAATAATAACAATTTCAGTATCTCTATGGTATTCCTGCAAACATCACCTCTCTCCTTACTGATGAAGCCTTATGCAGACTTGTACCACCTCAAAGCAGAGTCCCGTTAGATTATACAGACTCATAAACCCATCCATAATCCGCTTCTCTCTTTTTATTTCCAATATTCAGTACAGTGGGGTTTGATCAGCAGTACAGGGTTACATAGTGGAACTAATGACAGTAAGCAGAATTATCTTATTATATGAGCATGTAATAATTTAAACGGCGCATTTAACTAGAGCATTTCAAATAGACGAGAGAGCAAAGATGCTGAGAGAGAGAGAGAGAGAGAGAGGTGAATACGAAGGATGAATGAATTTTTCGTATTAGAATTCTTACGAATTCATAAGAATTCCATCATTTTACTCTGCTCCTCTTTCCACAACTCTCTCTCTGGAGGAAGAGAATGTGTTTTTTTTCCAATCAATTTAACCACGTCTGCTTCAGTGCTTCACGTTCACAAATAAAGTTGTGACCGTAAGCCATTTTATAAATCCAAAATAGGTAGAGCGGTATAAAAAATACACAGCTTTATTACACCACGCTGTGCGCTTATAACTTCATATTTTCAAAATGGACATTACATAACACTGCTGTCATGAGCATTTCATCATGATGATGTACCTATAGATCATGATGTAACTCTGGGGCGGGGCTTTAGTCAGACGTGTCGCTCTTGAGCAGGATGGAGGAGAATGTGCCTGAATTTTTGCTCTCTGTTGAAGTTAATAAGACAAATAACGCAGCTTGTCCTGAAGTAACTGACTGTTACTAAGCATTGACACTGGAGACTCCTTCCATAAATGTTGAATAAACATCTCCTTACAGAAAACCTCATCATATTAATGATGACATGACATTCATACAAGTCCCTGTGTAAGTTGTTACTATAGTATTGAAAACTTTTTAAAATGAGCACATTGTGATAGAGTTTTTTTTATATATCGGATTTAAGCAAAACTGTTTTAACATTCAGTGTAGTCACTTTCAATTCAATAAATTCTACACTGAAAAGAGATGATGGAAGCTTTGACTCTGAGTCCGTAACCCTCTCATATGAGGGTTAGGAACGGGAGAGGAGAGAGAGAGAGAGAGAGAGAGAGAGAGAGAGAGAGAGAGAGAAATAGACTCAAATTTTTATTGGTGCCTTTATGACACAATAAGCAGCATATGTTGTTCATTTACACACACACACACACACACACACTGAGTGTTGGCTTTTCACACTAACACTCCTCTCTCTCCTGTGTGTGCTGGAATAAATCCTTTTGTTACACACACACAATGCTCCTACACACTGGGAGCTCTGCACTGCAAGACACAATGACAGTCTAATTGAGGAGATGCTAATCTCTGTGTGTGTGTGTGTGTGTGTGTGTGTGTGTGTGTTTGTGAGAGTGTGTGTTTATACATTATATGTATATGGTTGTGTATTTAATTCTATAGGTGTGTGTGTATTTATTGGTGCATGCATGTGCATGAGTTTTTGTGTGTTTATTTATGCACATATCTGTGTGTGTGTACAGGATTAAGAAGTGTGTGTGTGTGTACATCTTTATTACTCTCACACGCATGCATCCATTTGTGTGTTTATTTATTTAAGCATGTGTACGTGGGTATGTGTCCTAACAAGTGCTTGTAGAAGAGTGTGTGACTGCATCTGTTTATGCAGATGTGCATGTGTAAATATGTGTGTGTGTGTGTGTATGCATTTGTGCATGCATGTGCATGAGTGTTTGTGTGTTTATTTAGGCACATATCTGCGTGTGTGTACATCTTTATTACTCTCACATGCATGTATCCATTTGTGTGTTTATTTAAGCATGTGTACGTGGGTATGTGTCCTAACAAGTGCTTGTAGAAGAGTGTGTGACTGCGTCTGTTTATGCAGATGTGCATGTGTATATGCGCGCGTGTGTGTGTGTGTGTGTGTGTATGTGTGTGTTTATCAATCTCCTCTGTGAGCTCAAATTTGTCCCCTGCTCAAACACTCTCTTTAGAAGCATTAGGGGGAGAAATATTTGATTTATTTTTGAAAGCTGTTTGTTATTTAGAATTCTCTTTTCTGCATCTAAAAGTCATTTATTTTCCCCAAACTCTGTGTTGATTCACCTCGTGATCAAGTGCTGGTTTAATTTAAATTTATTTCTGCCTGTGCACGTCCTCAGTTGTGATTCTCTGGCTTTATTTAGAAAGGTTTGACAAATATGAGACTCTCTCATTGCTTTTTATTCCTCGTCTCATCTCTGCTTGTGAAGAGAAACACAGTCCTCACTGACAAAACGATTGTTTGCTAATTCATCCTAGTCCCAGAAACCCTGGGGAAGAACTGGGACCTGACATTAGAGTCCCTGACATTAGATTCAAACTCAGGTCTCTGAGCTCAGACAGAAAAACATGTCAGTCCAATATGTATTGAGCAAGCCAGTTTATTCCTTTTTTAAATTTAAAAACTGCAAAATATAATGTTTCTACCCAACTTTTAATTATTTGGTTCTCTATTTCGAGCCTAGACTGAGGTTGAGTTGAGTTCTGGAACTCATACCTAATCTAAAATGGTGTCCTACTTCCTAGTCCCTACAAAAAGCTAAGTGCTTATGGGTATTCTCTGCAAGACTCAGGAGGCAGACTCAGGAGTCCAGATCTACCTTTAGAGTTTAACAGATTCAGCTTATTCAAACTCAACTTCTGCAAGTTCCTGATATCCCTGAACTCAAACACAAATTTAATTCCCGTAACTCAAATTTGAAATTCGAAGTCTTAGAACTCAAATGTGACTGCGAGTTCATTATCTCAAATTGATCCTTAAATAACCTCAATCAAATTTGATCTGAAGTCCCCTAACTTAAATTTAACCTCAAGCCACATGAGTAAAATTTTCTTTAAAGTCCTGCAACTCAGATTTAACCTTAAATGCCATAACTCAAATTTTATCTCAAGTCCTGTAACCCAAATTTGACTTCAAATCTTATAACTCAAATCTAACCTCACATCCCATAATCTCACTCCTAAAACGATTAGTCATAGTGTCGCTGTATTTTTCTGTCACTAATGTAACTGTGCTGAAATGTTGAGAAAAGAATAATCTTAGAAGCTTTGGTAGGATCTGTACTGTACCTGGGTCAAAGATGCGTCGAAGAGCAGGTTTGAGAAAATTCTAGAGAAAACTCATTATCCAGAGCACAGTGCAATTATAATAAGAATAAATAGCTGGCATTGATAAAAATTGGATTTGTTTTGGTCACTATTTTTCGACTTAGAACAAACTTGTGCTTAGAAAACATCAATGATGAAAAGAAAGAGAGAGAGAGAGAGAGAGAGAGACTCAAGACCCTTTCAGGTCTGGAAAGGTGGAGTGATTGAGTGACTCTCTCTCTGTCCTCAGAATGAACAGATAATGTTCTAAACACATACAAATATAGAAACAAATAGTAGTTTGTTTGTTTTTTGTTGTTTTTTCTTTAGCCAAAAAAGTTTCACAGGGCATCTGGTTGAGGCAGGAGGTGTGTCTCAGGACTGGGATTTAATTTCATGTTGGTGCAAACAAGTGGTCAGAGATGAAGCTTATTGGACAAACAAAGACCGTGTTCCTTAACATGAACGTGTGGCGCTGTGTAATGCATTTACAGCATTACAGTCATTCATTCATCCTTAGTTACTGCCTGGTCAGGTTCATGGTTCTTTAAATTGTCTGTAATATTTTGGGAATTAGAACCAACTGAAGTCAAAAATATTACAGGCATGTACAAACAAAAAATAATAATAATAATAAACAGTCCCTAGTTGAGACCAATTATGGACTGGAGTGATGTAGCTGAGGCTGAGGAACTGTCAGAGCCAGAATTCACACACCACGCTGACATTTCTACATCTGGAGGTGTTGTCCAGTGTTTCTGGGGCATAGAAACAAGCAAACAGGTTTAAATCAGAATACAGATACAGATAAACTGATAACAGTAATGGCATTGTGTTACACCCTACTCTCTCTCTCTCTCTCTCTCTCTCTCTCTCTCTAAAGCTGATGCCAGCATATTCAACAAGCTCTGGTATTTGAATGAATACTCCCAAAACAACACACACGCAGTCTCAGACAAACACATTCTCTTTGCCAAACATACAGGAAACACACTCACTCTCACAAACATATGCACACCCACACACCCACACACACAAACACACCCACACACACACAAATACACTCAGAACATCTGCAGCATTTCATGCTCTCTATCAGGCTTTGTGTGGAGAGTAAAAAGCTTTCCAAAGTCTGTTTGGATAAAATGAATAAACTGAATCATTTTGGACAAGCGATATCCCGAACGTGCGCACACACACACACACACAGACACAGACACAGACACACACATCATCCAAAACATTCGCTCTTTATAAAACCTACAATCAAATATTTTGAAGCCTTTAATTACTAAATTGCCCCTGATAAAAAGAAACGTGCTGCAAACACACACACACACACACACACACACAGGATTTCCTGGTAAATGTACTATAATGTAACACTTGAATGTCTTAATGAACGGCCTTCTGCCCTCCACAGTCAAGACATCGTTATTTTCCTTCCTGAAGAATCCGATTTCTCCAAATGCACTGCAATTTTTATGAATACACACACATGGGAAAATGTAATTATTCAAAAGGCAAAACTCAGAAGGCTTTCTGGGTCAGCTGAGGCTTCCGACGAATTTTAAAGTAAATGCAGTTCTCCGTTCCGGTTTTAATAGCAAATTGAAAATGTGTCTAGATAAAAATGAAACTCTCTTTTCAAAATTGTATCACATTAAAAAAATAAGTGCGTTTTGTACCTTTAGTTTGTCTTTCATCTGGGAAAGTGGATGTGGTGTAAAAGTACATCATCGGACCTTTGCACCTTTCAGTTGTTTTGTGTGTGTGTGTGTGGTTTTTTTTCTTTTCTTTTCATGATTGAATTGAGAGTCAAACTGATTAAAATGTGAAAATTGTCATTCCAGAGTTTTTTTGGAAAAATACAGTATGACTGAAAAAATCTGACTATTCAGGCAAGAGGGTTTATTTATTTATTTATTTATTTATTGTTAATGAAAAATGTTTATTTTTAATAATTTTTAATAAAATACATTTTATTTTATTTTTAGATATCATTTTTATTTTTTATTTCAAGTTCACTTTTTTATTTTTTCTTAATAAAAACATGATTGCCTCTATGTTGAGCTTGGGTTGTGCCTTTGTAGGTAGCATTAAATAAAGTCTAATTGGTAAATAAATAAATAAATAAATAAATAAATAAATAACATTGTAATGTATAATGTATATTTTTTTTGTAAATATAAAAATATAAAGAATCTAACATTATTTTTTAAGAGATCTACTTGTGCACACACCAGATGATTAGGTACATTTTCAGTACCTTCACTTAATGAGTTTGGTCAAAAACATTGCTCCAAATTCCTAATCTTGAAGGAATTTGGCCAATCCTGTAATTGCAAAGAATTTTCTTTTGTAAAAATCATTTTTACATAATGAAGGTTCCTTAAATAATAGCTACTCGTGCGTTTACAAGCATTCCACAAGTTTGTCCTCCATGGCTGTGTATTTAGACTGCTTAGATGTCACAGAATTGTTGTTAATTGCATTACTGACTGTCTCACACACTATGCGACTTGTACATTTTCACCAGATTATCTGTGCCAACAACTGGTCCTGGTCCAACCGAGTTTCCATTCAGGAAGTGCAAATCGGTGATAAACATTAATCATGACTAATTGCGCTTGTCTTATCTTCACTTTACAAAGCTTAAGCAAGTGACACAAAGACAAACAAGCTTCATAAGAACATGGATAATTGCCGAGAAATCTCATTTGCAAAAACAATAAGTACACGGTGATTCATTATGAATCACTGCACTGGAAAATATGAAAAAAAGATAGGTGGTGTGTACTGCAGTGGACCGTCTTACCTTAACAAACGAGCACATTCTGTTCAGAGGCTTGTGATTTAACAATGTTGTTTTCAGGTGAAATTTGTTGTCATTTTGTTGTACTTATACATTTGCAGGAATCCTAAGTAAGATTCTGATTATATATTTAAAGGGAAAGGTAATCTTTAAGGCTTAACTTTCACTTTGAATATGTAATAGTGTAATTACTTATGAACTGCATCTATAGCACGCAATGATTTCTCAATCTAGTGCTTCAAAAACCTCTAGACTTCCCATATTTTTGTTCTACCCCAGATCGCAACCTACCCCATATTTGTTCTTGTGAACCTACTGAACAAGTACATTTTTCTCCATAGATACAGACAATAGAACTGTACACTGTAACATACTGTGGTCCTTGAGGTCCAATTATGTAGCTTAAATAAGTCTTAAACATACATGAAATCCTCTATGACAAAAGATGTACCCTTGAGGGCGACCACCCCAGTGACAGGAGCTTGTGCTAAATCTTGGGGCCCTGAAATATTAAAATATGAGTGATGTGTTTAATGATTTGGGAAAAAAAAAAAAACACAAAGTCTTCTTTTCTCATCCACCATTTTCCAGCGACGTTTAACATGAGGAATACAGAGTAGTAGTAGCAAAGATGTTGTTGTAAATGCTGGACTTATAGTTCCAGAATTGCAGCAATGCAGCTATACCTCACAGTTACAGCAGAGACTCGGCTTGGCTAGTTAGCGATATACGAGATGACGAGCGCAGTGATATTTTGACGGTGGTATTAGCATGAAAGTTGAAGCTTTGGATGCTGATCTGAGAAGGTGAGAGAGCTAGACAGACTAAAGGACTAAAGCACTGCTGCATCACTCTCTTTAGGTAGAGATGAAGTGATGGTTAAATCCCACTGACATCACTATCAGAAGGTAGTTTAATGCATTGTGGGTAATGTGAAAAGATTAATTTGCTGGTTGTTCATTTGCTGTTTGATCTGAATCAGGAACAAAGTGAGGAAACACACAAATGTACTAGGTTCCAAATAGAGCAGTCCAAAGAATCAAAGAATCACCATTTTGTCTAAAAGTGTGATGACTTAACACCCTTATCATGACCTAGTATGATCGAAAAACAAGTCTCAACCAAGACGTACCAAGATATCAATCTTGGCTTTCCTGGAACTCATGATTTCAGGCCCTTTCTCTAAGCTCGTGATTCACCATGGAAAATACTTCGGCTTAACATCAATATGAATGAACGAATCACTTCCAGGTATAAAAATGAAAAGCTGACAGCCATATCATCTGTCCTCATTGTTTGCGTGTATGTCTAAATTTTCATAATGTAGTTGTAAATGTTCACTTGCGCAGACAGCTGATGGCTTCAGGGCCTCGTTAAGCTACTGAGGATTTCAGTAATCCTGTTCCACTGCTCTTTCATCATGATGGACAGGTGGAAAATCACAGAGCTGCATGGCACGTCGATCAACCTTTCCTCCTCCAGAACACCTAGAACACACACACGCATACGTCATTCATCTGCTCCATTTGTGAAGCTGAATTGCACTGCCTTGCATAAGTATTTACCCCCCTTCATCTTTTCCACATTTTGTTGTGTTACAGCCTGAAACTGAAATGGACTTCACTGGGATTTTAGGTCATGAATTTACACAATATAGACTATAATATTGAAGCGAAAATCAATATTAATTGAAAAACAATTATTTACAAATAAAAAAATGTTAGTTTCCATCAAAGGTCACATAATTAGTTGAATGGCATTGACCTGTATGCAATTAAAGTGTCATGTGATCTCAATATAAATCCACCTGTTCCTGGAAGGCTCCAGAGTTTGTTCGAGAAAACACCTAGACAAACAGCATCATGATGGCCATGCAGCTATAAAAACAAGTTCTGGAAGAGTATCAGTCAAGGTTTAGTTATAAAGGAAGTAGCTATTAACATGAGGCTACCACCACCATGCTTCACTGTAAAGTGTTCTTAGGGTGTGAACAGTATTAGGTTCCTCCTGCCAAATGTAACAAATATTTATGCCAATTTTGTCCACTGCCAAAAGTTCAATTTTGGTCTCATGTGACCAGAGAACCTTTTTTTCAACGTTTACAATCATGCTTTTCTCCCATCAAAGCTGTGTATCTCTCCAGCTCCAGGACAGAGTTATAGGAGATGTATCAATCAGGGTTTGGTTATAAAAAAGAAATCCCAAACTTTGAATGTCCATTATTAAATCCATTGTTTAATAATGGAAAGAATATGGCACAACCATGACTCTGCCTAGACTAGGTGGTCCAAAAAAAAAAATGCCAACAGCTGGGTAAAGAGGTTTATTTGCAAATGGTATTGATTTTTCCTTGCATTTCATCCAGACTACTCATCAACCTGAGAACACCATAGCCAGAGTGAAGCATGGTTGTGGTAGCATCATGTTGATCGGTACACTCTTGGTTGCTTCTCTGACTAATCCCTTCTTTACCTGGTCATTGACTTTTTGGTGGAAAGCCTTTTCTCCTTTAGGCAGAGTCACGGTCATGCCATATTCTTTTCTTTTTTAATAATAGATTTAATAATAGAACCCGGAAGGATCGTGAGGCCCCGCTTCCACAGTCTGTATTCATACTGAAAATCAAGATCAAGTGAGCTTTTGCCCTTCTGCTCTACGGGAGGTTTCTGTCCTCCCCGAGCTCGCCTTAGGACACATGCGTTATGCTTTGACAGGCGTACCGCCCCAGTCAAACTCCCCACCTGCCACTGTCCCCGGAGCGGGTCGCCAGAAGCAAGAGCGCACTGGGGCTCGCCTCCCTGCCTCACCGGGTTAGTGAGGAAAAGATAAGAGTAGTGGTATTTCACTGGCGGCGCCCGGCGGAGCAGGGCCTCCCACTTATTACACACCTGTCATGTCTCTTCACAGTGCCAGACTAGAGTCAAGCTCAACAGGGTCTTCTTTCCCCGCTGATTCTGCCAAGCCCGTTCCCTTGGCTGTGGTTTCGCTAGATAGTAGGTAGGGACAGTGGGAATCTCGTTCATCCATTCATGCGCATCACTAATTAGATGACGAGGCATTTGGCTACCTTAAGAGAGTCAGTTACTCCCGCCGTTTACCCGCGCTTCATTGAATTTCTTCACTTTGACATTCAGAGCACTGGGCAGAAATCACATCTTGTCAACATTATATATTTATATATATATATATATATATATATAAATTTTCCATATGCTGAGCTGCCAGATTGAAAGCACTGTTTTTGTGATTGCACCGATAGTAAATTGGGTTTTGTTCCCCGTTGAGCACCAACAGCTGTGGATACAGCTGTGAATCAGTCACACAGTATTAATCATGAAGCTTTTAGCCCCTCGTTTCATTGCTAAGAGAGCAATTACGGCAAATTCCTCACTATTTTGCTCTGGAGAAGTCTGAACATTATGACTTTGTATTGTAAGTGTGGAATGCTCAAGATCATGAAATCCAGACTCAACAAATCTAGATTTAACTTGAATTCAATTCACAACAATTTTGTTTTGTTTTATGATAAATACGAAAAAGGTACATCTATTTCACAATTTATCTACACCATCTTTGTAATCGTTTTTATAGTTACAGGTCATTCACTGGGATTTGTCTGGTAGCTTTTCTCTTTATAGAAACATATAGGACGTTATGATGAGAAACGTTTTGCTTACTTTTTTTTTTTTTATTGTTGGCTGTTAACAAACATTATTTTCAAGAGAACCGCTCTAAAGTTTGTAACCCCTGATCTGAGTCTCCGGCCCTTGGCTTCATCGACTTGTTAACCGCTGGCTCATGGCTCAGCTTCAGCATCTTCATCACTCTTACCTGTTCCACACTATAAACTTCCTTCAGATAGGTATTTATAGCCAACCTTTAGATGAACTTTGCAAAGTCTTGCCACTGACTTTTCCCCGCTGAACTCACAGTGCTTTTATATTTCTTTACACTAGCTTAACTTTGCTGTGTTTTTGCTCATTTGAATTGTGAATAATTTGTTGTAATCAGTCTTGGTGTGTTTCTTCTTGATCTGTAAAACTAATGCTATAAGGATTGATCCACAGAATTCCATAACTTTATGCTATAACTTTTGGTCCATAATATCCATGACAGTTAATCTTTTTTTAACACACCTTTGTTTAAGTTGTTTGTTACAACTTTTTTAGTGTGTAGCGAAAAATTTGGATAATTCTCTTTATGATGTGAGCTTCCATAGTGTTCTCAATAGAGGAATTTTTGTCAGCATGGTCATTTTTATCATTTTAATATATATTTAAATACATTTTTACAATGATTATGATTGATTATGAAAAATTATGATGTTCATTTTTAGATATTTGCTTGGAATTTCAGTCGGCTAGTTGTAAATTACTTTCTTCATTTCTTTAGAGCTATTTTATTTAGTTTTTATTCCGTTAATTTTAGGTTTAATTTTTGTTATTTCAGTAACTTTATCTAACTGAATGTGTTGAAGTTGATTTATGGGATATTTAAGGCCAAATATCATTAAATATAAGACCATTAAGCCAATGTTAAACCCAAAGAAGCATATAACTGCTTCTAAATTACACAAAAACAAAAAAAAAAACCTTATATTTCAAATAGAAATGTGTTGTTTTAAGTATTTTTTTCAGCACATATAGCGACTATTGCAGTTTTAAGTATGTCTGGGGATTGTATAAATAGATAAACCTACAGAAAATGTAAAAAAGAAGAAGAAAAACTCTTATTTATCTTGCTACACTGTCTTTATATAGAACAGCGAATAAACCCAAGACCTCTGTGGAGTGCTTGTTTATGATCCAAAATCCAAAATTCATTTCACTGTTAAACTGTAAAACTGTGTGTGGGTTTGCAGTCGCTCTCTGCAACGGTTTAAAGTGTCTATGCCAAATAAATTGGGGAAAAATATAACGGGAAACTTATTAAGGAAAATATTATGAAACGTGTATTTAGCAAAATAAAGGGAGAACTTTGAATAAAGGATTATTCGTTATTAAAAGAGTCGACATACATTTCCACATTTGTTGGTTGATTTATTTAAGAGGAAGGCAATACCATATACCATACGGTGTGATTTTTTATTTTTTTACAGTACAGTTTTAGAGATTATTAATGTATTAGGTGCAGATTTTTTATAGGTATGTGGAGGACAGTGAGTACTGGTGTATCCTGCTAGACGTGTGGAGTTAACAGATGTGGGGCGGAGTGAAGGATGGAAGAAACGAGGTTTGAGGGATGTGTTGGAGAAGGAAAGGTAACTGGAGAGGAAAACAGGTGTGTTAGTGGTAAAGGTTGTCACTACCAGCAGAGAGGAGGTGTGTGTGTGTGTGTGTGTGTGCGCATGTGTGAGATGGGACAGGTGGGCTCTTCACATCGATGAAGAGAGAGAGAGAGAGAGGGAGAGAAATTGGGAGGGAAAGCAGAACAGGTGTGTACTGAATATTCTGTTCTTCTACAAGGTCACAGGATGGATGGATATTGGCTAGTGTTGCTTTTTTTGCTGCCAAAAAAAAAGTTCCGTTTCTTCTTTTAACCCGTAGAGACGATTCTTCTGCTGTGTATAATCTTGAATATGGAGCGAAAATTGTTGATTCCAAGAAGCATAAAAGTTGGAAAGTTGCTCATGACTCCATCCACCTCGAGAAAATTTCCTGGACTTTGAATGGCTGCTCAAGTAATTACGCATGAAGTATTTTATACATGATAATGAGTTTTAGCTTCCTCAGTGCAAACCTGCACCAAAAACCACAAAATAATTGTGATTTGAAAATATACCAGAGCTAGAGTTATACTATAGCACTGATGAAAAATCAGAAAGTGTTGATTAATTTTCTATAACAGCAGCTCTGACAGTAGCACAGCCAGAAATCACAGGTTTATATTAATGCACTCGTTTCTGATACGTTACTGTTTCCATACAGCGACTTGTATAGTGGACGCTCCACATATTAAAAACTTTGATAGTTTTGATATTTAACAAAGAAAGATGCTTTCTGTAAGCAGATGTTTATGTAACATTTATGGAAGGAGTCTCCAGTGTCAGAACTTTGTGACAGTCAGAGGTAAAGCTGTAATTTTTGAGTTTACACTTTGTGGTTTCTCTGTAACAAGACAAGCTGCAGTTTTTTTTTTTTTTTTGGCTTATTAACTTCAATAGAGAGGAAAAAAAAGAAGGAACGACTGTTTAGAGCTGCTATAATGTAAGCGGGAACAGGAACTAATTTGTTTCATGGACGGCCACAACATTAAATGTAACTATAAATGGGTAAAAAGTACACTCTAAAAAATAAACTACTGGGTCAAAAACAAGATCAGCAACAAAAATAATAAGTGCAGTGTTTTGCAATAAGTGAGTTTTGTGTTATGATGACTTCTGGTGGAATTACGTTGATCCAACACAATGTTTTAAACATGGTGAATTAACTTTTGGGCCATAATAAAAAGCATTTCAATGTAACGTGAATTTAATACTAATAACTTTTGACATGAACGCAAGTTTTAAGTTCACTGCATATAAAAATAAGTTTTCCAGATTAGTGTTTTTGTTTGGTATTTGAAAGCATAAATCACTGAGTCATTGGTGGAGTTTTGCATTAGGCTTTTTGAGCTACGCTAACTGCTGTTAGAGTTGTCAGTGACAAAATCTTGGACCTTTAAAACTCTGGATAAATAAAAAGAGCCTGAACTTATGCTGAATGTATTTGTCCAGCTCTGTGATGAGAGACTATGCATATAAAAGACGACACAGATTCTAAAACAAGTCTTATGTGCAACACACCCAGGTTTGTCAAGACACATTTTATGCAAGCGTACCATGAACGTTAAAATAAATAAATAAATAAATAAATAAATGGAAATTAATTATTTATTTATTAATTACCCATTAAATAAAAAACATGCTATCAAATATTAATTATTAATTAATTATTTATTAATTAATTAATTACTCAGAGTGAAACAGGAATAGTGATTTTTAATCTATTAAGACCATATTGCTTCAGAACACGCTGCAATATTTGACCAAATTTAATTCCAAAAATGTAATTTAAGATTCAGAATCAAATTAATCACATACTATTAAGTATCATATCCAAACATGTTTGGTTAGGAATTCTGTGAACTGAACTGTTAATATGTCTGATTATGATGATTATATTTAAGGCTGCGTGAATACACTGAACCTTGTTATGGCACTTAACTGAAACACCTGTCCCATGTCCCAAACAGTACATGAAAAATTCGATGCTTTGCAACAACAGATTAATATTTATTTTCATAATACAGCACACAACGGAAATCTATTGTGATATATTACATGAATGGTTGTTTCATCTCCTCCAATATGCTCCCTAGAACGTTAACGTTAATTAACTTAGTGCTTGTCTTGTTCTCCTTTTGCTACAGCAATATTGCAGACTTGCCTAGAATTTGACGTTTTATTAGCTCACCCGCAGAACTGTATGTGTACATAACTACCCCTTTTCACGCACCATTAGATGTAGAGCACCTGCTGGTCTGTCTTCTCTGGCAGATTTACGAAAAGCTAGAACAGGTAATCATATCACAATCGAAAGAAAAAAATACCCATGTCCTCAGGGCCTACCGAATTGTCCTCAATCGAGCCGTGAGAACTTATCCAAGCATGTGAAGTAGGAGACAGAATTCAGATCAATGTGTACAGAATTGAAGTCCTAAACCAAATTTAATGAAGTTACCAGAAATTTAATTTGTGCTTTATTATTTAATCAAAGATTTTAACTTCGGTTATTTGAGTCATAATAATGTGTCGAAACAGTGCTTTCGTACAATCATTTTTATGCCATCAGAACTCAATAAAATATCAATTACAAACAAAAAAGTCTTTTTTTTTAAATATGTATTGGCTAAAGGTCATCTGAATTAGTTTGTAGAGTGTATGTGGCATATTTTATTTAAAAAAATGTAATCATTGGCAAATTGCTGTAGCATAAGAGGAATAAAATACATCCGTTCCTTATGAAAAGTTGAGAACATATTAATAATCACTGATTTTGTTGTCGTTTTTTGTCCTCTTGTGAGCCATTTTATTATAAATGTCATCCTTTTTCCTGTTGTTGTGTTCACACTCGTACCTTTCTGCAACTGATTGCTCCAGAACGGTGTTATGATTCTCTGGAAAATGGCCCATGAGTAATCACAACAACATGCACACCGGTGAAAGGGGAAGATTTTAGCATTACTCTTTCACAATCCAATATGACTTCAGATGAGTCACTAACAGAACGCAGTGTGAGGCAATGAAACAGCGTTCACAGTGTAATTTCGTACAATGTAATCAGATTCATTTCTGTCTACAAAAAAAAGTTTTTGCACCTTTGTTTTCTTTGAGCCGTTTCTATGAGCATATTTTATGGAAGCTGGAGGACAATAGCGAGTAAAACCTTGAAATCCAATTTGGTTTTCAATCACCAAGGTGAAGATTCTCATAAAAAGAAAGTCCCAAAAGAGTCCTCAATAACTGTCATTTGCTCCAAAATAGACTTGGCATATACAGTAATTGGTCTCGGTGGTGTTAGCATTTGCATATGCTGCACTTCTCAGACGAAAAAAAAAAAAAAGCAAGAAAGAAAATTAAAAACCACAAAATGTTGAATAATCAGTGGTCAACTGGGGTCATGTTTATAAAAGGTCACTGTAGCCTTTAGCTCAGCCTTAACTGTGTATTCATCAATCATCTACATTCACCCACTCACTCTTTCACTCATTCATTCCTCTCACTGTCACTCACCATCTTCCTTACTCTCTCATTCCTTCCCTCACTCACCGACTTATTCACTTCATTATTTATCCAGTCATTCACTCATCTACTCACTTACATGCTGATTCATTCACATGCTCATTCACACACTCATTCACTCAGCCACACACTCATTCAGTCACTCACACACTCATTCACACATTCCCTCATTCACTGTCACTCACACTCATTCACACACTCGTTCACACATTCAGTCATTCACTCATTCACAAAGTGATTCACACACCCATTCACACACTCATTCACACACACACACATGTTCACACATTCACTCATTCACACACTCGTTCACTCACTCACTCACACTCGTTCACACATTCAGTCATTCACTCATTCACAAAGTGATTCACACACCCATTCACACACACACATGTTCACACATTCACTCATTCACACACTCGTTCACTCACTCACTCTCACTCGTTCACACATTCAGTCATTCACTCATTCACAAAGTGATTCACACACCCATTCACATACTCATTCACACATTCACTCATTCACACACTCGTTCACTCAGTCACACACTCGTTCACTCAGTCACTCATTCACACACCCATTCACACATTCACACACACACACGTTCACTCATTCACACTAATTCACACACTCATTCACTCATTCACACACTTAGTTGCTCAATGATTGAACAACTTATTTATCAATTTCTCACCCACTTTCCCTCTCACTCACTCACTCACTTAACTGTTCGATCACTCATGGGTGAACTGTTCAATTAGGCCACAGTTTCTCATCTGCATCGCATTTGATGTTTTCTCTCGCAGTACACTGAGGGAAAAACCTCCTTGCATGGTGTATTCATCCCTGGCAGTCCTCTGCACCTATTGCCAGGCAACCAGCATTCATTGCCTCCAGGAGGGACATCTGGTCATATGGTCAGTTATCATACACCTTCCATCTCCAAGCAGAGAAGAACTCCTCAAAAAGGGTCAGAAAAGCAGAGTATGCAGGGAGGAATTGCATCATCATACAGGGGTGTGCTGCAAACCATTCATTCACTGGTGCGAGAGTCGTGGAAGGTAATATCATCCCAAATGATAACATACAGAGTCATGTCAGGTCTCAACAGCCCTCTCTGTTCAGCTGGAACCAGGCTTTCATTCAGCGCATGCAGAAATATTATGAAGCAGTCTGTATTGTATGGTACGTGGAAAAGGACACTATCATTAGAGATGGCAGCATGCATGGTGATGTTGCCGCCTTTCTGCCATTACCTCTCTTTACAAATACATGCCCTTGGCCTTCTTAATCCATGCCTGCAAATAGCAACTCCAAGGTGGCATCTTTTATAGACAGATAAGAACTGATTGCTGATTGAATACTTGTGCAAAGGAGTTGGTGCATTGGAGAATCATAATTTTGCAAGTAATTGCTATTAACTCTCAATAAAGGCTCTCCTTTCGTTTGACACAATTAATCCAATAGAGCATTTGGTCTTTGGATGAGATGTGTGTTAACTGTTTCTAAAAATGTGAATGAAAACGTGTTAATACATTTGCAAGAAAAGACTTCTGCTGTGCTAAGAAGATGATGATGATGAAGAACAAGTGGATCCCAGTTTGATTAAGCGTGTCTTAGCAATCGAGAATGATTGCATTCTTTAATTATTGATTTGCTAACATTTTCACTCATTCACTCACTCACTCATCCAATCAATCACTTATTTACTTACGCAAACAGGATGGACTCAGTCATGTTCTTACTCATTCACTCTGTCAAACTTTCTCTCTCTCTACTTCATTAACATATTGATTTGCTAACATTTTCACTGACCTATTCCCTCGTTCATTCGCTCACTGACAAATGTATTCATCTATTCATTCACTTTCTCACCCGTATATTGATTAATCCATTAACTCACCCACTCCTACAATCATTCACACAACTACTGAGTCACTCATGTACTCATTTACTCACTCATTCACCCGTTTACTTATTCATTCACTCATTCACCCTTTCACTTATTCACTCACCCACCCACTGATTAATCAGTCATCCATTCATTTAAACCACATATTTCTGTACATGCTCAGTATTTACTGTCTCTCTCCCCCCCCCCAATCCTTCTCTGCATATCATAATTCCTGAATTCTCTCTCTCCACACTCCCTTCTGACTCAGTCATGTTAAAAATTATGCCTAAGGTGAAACCGTCAGTCTTTCTGGAAAGAGTACAGTACGTCTCTTTCTCTTTCTCTCTTTCTCAAACACACACACACACACAATCCCGAGCTGATCAGAGCAGTATAAGTCATATCTGTGTTTCTCTCTGGTTGTAATGTGAGCTAGCCTAAAGCTGTGTATGCTAATGAAGCTCTGATAGATTCTCCTGCTCCGTCATGTTACTGAGAGCGAATTAGCAAACAGACGGCTGTAACAGAGACATGGCTAGCAGCTACAGAATCTCCGAACAGGAACATTGTCCTAACGCTTCTGAGCACAGCTCTGCTGTCACTCGGGCCTTCGGGATGCAATCTGATGCATTTAGCACATTAGACAAGTAGTGTAGCGTATTAGACAACACATTCACACACTTTAATAGCTTAAAGAGCAGGCTGGACTGGGATTATCTCCAGTATATGTTTCGACACGTACGCAAAGTGTGCACGAGGTGAAGTTTGTGGGATTTTGGGATTTCTTTCACATATACAGCGATCCCTGGAGGGGCCTGGAGGTGGTCTCCGTCTGCTTCCAAGTGAACTTTACTGAGAAAGCGATTCAACTCTGAATCGAATCGAATTGAATCAAATGCAGGAATCAAATGAATCAAATATGCCATGCCAGCTTTTTTTTTTTTTTGTGCATGCGAGCTGCTTCACTAAACCAAAGGACAGAGACGTAGTCTTGCAGAAGTGCCATGTGTTCTGGAGATCTGGCACAACAAACTAAACACTGATTGTGATACACAAAACATTTTAAACTAGTTACAGATAAGCATTTTACTTTGTCTTAGTTGTGTCATATATATCTCTTTCTTTCTTTTATTAGTGTTTTATATGTTTGGTCTTTTTCTTTTATTTTTCTTTATATATGTTTATACGATCTTAACTATGTGCAGCACTTTTGAGGTTTCAGGTTTTGACTTTTCTTGTTTTAAATGGGCTTTAGAAATAAAATTTAGTTATTTATTTACTAATCATTGATTTGTGCTCACGGGTGTGGTGCTCACGGGTGTGTTGCTCAGATGATTTCTGTCATTTCTATGCACTTTTGTTTGTACGTTTTTATGACCAGTGTATGGCCAAGTGTTTTACGAGTACATTTTTGGCCTTACACATCCGTCGGCAAACGTTTTTTTAATTTGTGTGTTTACTTAATTATGTGCAGTGTGAAACTCGGCCAAACCAAATAGCAAACAAACCAAAAGAATACATTTATTTGGACTCAGCAAAGGTGGGAAGATCAAAAAATGATTTTCTTTTTCACTTTTTTCAAGTGGTGGTGCAAAGCAGTTCAGAAAAATAACACTCTGAAACTGCAGCAAGTGGGCCAAAAATGTTCCAAGGTTACTTTTTCCACAGAAAGTTTGCAGATCATTTTAACCTAACACAGCTTCATAACAGTAATGTTCCATATTACACTAATAATATAAATATTATACTCTAATATTGTTAATAAAGAGCAGATAAACCACACTAAGAATCGAGAAATCATTAAATCTGAGCCAGTGCTGAATAAAGGACATTAGTTGTAAATGCAAGCCAATTTGTCCAGAATGACAGTGAGGAAGTGGTGTGAAAATGCTGACGCTGTGTTTCCTGCATGGTGCCCTTTTCTCGCAGTCCCCTGGCACTGAGGGCACAGATTTTTCAGTAGAACCGCTGACAATAAGGAAGTAAAGTCCTGCAGGACTCCATTCAGATGTTTGTGTTAACTAGAAGGAGTGAGCAACGAAACAGCTAAAAATTGACACCACGTTGCTGTTGGATTCTCAATTCTGATTGGTCAGAAGCTGGTGATTAATACAGTACGGTTCTATAGTAACAACATACATGCTGGACGCTCCACTAAACGGTTGAGAAACGTTTGTAATTGTTGAAGCTTTATGGAAGGAGTCTCCAGTGTCAGCGCTTTGTACCAGTCTGAGGTAAAGCTATAACTAAGTTTTCCATGATTCTCTTGAGGCATTATATCTCACCTCCAGCCTGGAAGTAACCAGGGATCCCCACATAGGAACTGCAGAGGAGAGCGATGTGCGGGGACCAAGCATTTTTTTTTTTTAAAGATGATCCTGATGATGACAACACCCTTTTTTTTTTTTAACCTTATGCACTGGTACTCTCTGGATATAATCCAATGATCATTTTAAATGATAATAAGCCACATAATAGCACAATCTGTTAATTCATTTTCACCTCCACGTTTTCACAACAGATGCTCCAGTCAGGCTTCGCTGTACTCAACAGAGGAGTCAAATGAGCAAAACACACCTTGAACAAATGAGCAAAACACACATATTAGAATAATTTATCATGTAAGTGTTTAGTATTATTATTATTATTATTATTATTATTATTATTATTATTATAGTGATTAATGACAGCAGTGGGCTTAATAAACACAGGGTTAAAAAAACAGGTGAGTGTTGGTTGATTCAGTAGAAAACTACTTGATGAATGAATGTACTTGGTTCTGTTTTTCTGCTGTCTTTGAAAAAATCAAGCCCTGCTCAGGTATGGGCTTTGTAATTATTTACATGTACTGTATTTGTTTGTACAAGTTTGAATTTGTGATTTTTTAAGCCATGATTTTTTATTTTTTATTTTTTTTTTTTTTGAAAAACATAAAATTCTTGTTGAAAACATCAAATTTTCACAACTTTCCCTCTCAATCAATAATATATATCCTTCAGACATCCGGTTATTTTCTAATGATCAACAAAGGCTCCCCCACACACACACACACACACTGCATCTAAAGGGAACAAACATCATTCATAGTGGCCTTGTAGCCGTAATTACAGCCTTATTCATTACTTTAATTCCAAGTTTAATTCATTATTTTAATTCCATAGTTCCAACTAAATAACAACTTTTTTTTTTTTCTTAAGAAACCTTGAAAGCTTGTTTCCACACACTCTTTCACACATTCACCTTTATCAGCTTTTCCCAGTGTGTGTCATCTGTTTTGGTGTTGTAGAGCAGGGAGTCATGGGAAACACTCAGCCTGGAGCAATGATCAATGATAAATGTGTAGGTGTGTGTGGGATCAAATGTTTGTAGAAAGATGGTGAAATTAGAAACATATGGCTTTACGTCTAACACTTTTGTTATTATTCTATTATCTTAGATTTGTGCTATTATACATTATTGTTCCACACTGAAATCAGGAAGCCTTGCAAAATATAAAAGAAAGACCTTTTAAGACCTCCAAGCCACTAGAGGGCCTCACTAGTATTTTAGGATTTCCAATAAGAGCGTTTTTTTTTTTGTTTTGTTTATAAAATATTGTTTGTTATAAAATATAACTAATTTCTCTTATAATATTAGCCTAGGTTAAATGCTAGCTAGCAGCATAACTACTCATGTAGAATATAGTAGCTAATGCTAATATTGCTATAAACAGTATTATTGTTTTTATTTATAGACTATGATTATATTTACAACCATGTTAATAGCCCTATGTTTTTCGTTGTATATTATAATCTGAAATGTGTATTCAGGGCATGGAGTAGAATGTTAGTTACAACCGCAAATGTAAAAATAAATCAATAAATAAAAACGCGCAACCTGGATTTGATCGAAATGAAATTTTATTAACTGAAATTGTAATAAAATCTGCATTTTGTAGGTTTTGCAAATATATATTCTAAGGAAAGAATAAAACACTTGGGGCGTGTGCTGTTATAGGAAAATAATCAGTGATCAATCGATAATCAGTGATCAATCGATAATCAATAATAAATGCGCACTTCGAAGTTGATTATTTTCCAAAATTTTCCAATATATTCCTCTTATACCTCAGCAAGTTGCCAACCATTACAGTGGTCATGTCGTCTCAGCTTGTCATGTTACCAAGAAACTGACAGGTGTAAACTCATCTGTCCTGAAGACTTTACCATGGTGGAAAACCTACAGCTTTACCTCTGACTGTAACAAAGCGCCGAAATTGGAGACTCCTTCCATAAATATTAAATAAATATCTCCTTACAGGAAACTTCACCACATCACCAATTACACACATCATTTTTTTAAAACTATTTTACATAGAGCTGTGAATCAGCTGTTACTATAGAAACGATAATGGATTAGAACAAGCGCATTAATACAAACCTGTGATATGCCGTACAGCCGGAACTACAGCCGAACACCTGGGTAGTGTAATAACTATTAACAAGTGATATATAGTGTAGCTTTATGAGGCTTTGGCAATCCACTATTCTTCCTTCTATCAGTCAACTCTTTCATTTGGATTTATGAGGCTAATTATTTTATTGCAACCCTCCACCCAACCCATCTCTCTCTCTCTCTCTAAAACTGAAATTACCAATGGCTGCATCTTCTTTCTCTGTGGAAACGAGCCAGAGCCACAGCATTTCTGTCCCTCTTAGACAGGAAAGCGCCCACTCACCACTAATAATAATCTAATAACACGCAGTCAGCTAACGGCCTCCAAAATAGTTTCTGTTCCTGTATAAAAAAAAAATAGAGGGAGCATCAGATTAATGGACTGCTTGATGCGTGCCAATGGAGATGCCAGGCCAGCACTGGCAATGGGATGCAAAGCTTTTCTGGAGACAGGAAGAGAGAGAGAGAGAGAGAGAGAAAGAGAGAGGTGTGCTAATTTAGGAAGGTGGACTTTATTTGATGCACTCACTTTCTTTCAGCCCTGTGAGCTCTTCAGCTGCTGCTGCCACAAACAATGTCAGAATATTAAGGTTGGGAACAGAGTGTTCTGGTGTTCAAAGGGGAAATCAACTACAGTAAAAATAAAATAAAATAAATAAATAAATAAAAAACACACTAATACTCCACACGCCTTCATTTTTTCCAGATTCTCTCCAAAATTTCTCTGTTCCAAAGACACTGGGGGCACTGTTGCCTCCGGGGTTGGGGGTTCGAATCCTGTGTGCATGGAGTTTGGATGTTCTCCCTGTGCTTCAGGGGTTTCCTCTGGGTACTCCGGTTTCCTCCCCAAGTCCAAAGTCATGCGGTGTAGGCTGATCGGAATTCCCAAATTGTCTGTAGTGTGTGAATAAGTGTGTGTGTGTGTGTGATTGTGCCCTGAGGTGGGTCGTCCAGGATGTCCCCTGCCTTGTCCTGGGATAGACTCCAGGCTCCCCCATAATTCATGTACAATGGTGTCTGTCATCCCCCCCAAAAAAGGGGGGGATTGTATGAAGAAGGCAAAAAAAAAAAAAAAAAAAAATAGCAAGCAGCATTCCAAAAAAAATTACATTTTATCCGTTTTAATGTCAACAAAGGAGAAAACAAAAACAATTTAGTAAATACCATCCACGCATTCAAGAGCTTAATCTCAACCGTTTACATACAATATTTATGCAAGTGATCCGAATCACTGCTGAAAGTATTGGCACCCCACGTTAGAAGACAATGCATGAAGCATAAGGAAACGTTACAGTTTTCAATTATTTTTAATTGGCCAATTAAAACAAACAACTGCATGCATGCATGCATAAATAAATAAATAAATAAATACAAGGAATAATTTCATAATTCATCTTTTTTACTAATTAACTAATTTAATCTAACTAGTCTGACTAATTAGGTTGATGACAAAATGCGGTTGTTTAATTTAATGTTCAAATTTTTTTAATGTATAATCTCTTAGAAAGTGATCTTTTATGTTTGACAAAAATAATGTCATTTCAAATGGCCAAATTCATGCTGACTGTTATATAACTTATATAAAATATAATTAATTTCTCTAATCCAGATCACTTTGCCACCACATATTTGGCACAAAATATGTTTTAATTAAAGTTGGGGAAAAAAAGAATCATACCTTTACTGTGTTTCTACAGTAAACCAAGATAAGCAAGATGACGATGTTTTTCAAAGCCGAGTACAGTCATGGAGAGACTGAAACACAGCCACAATGTGCCAAAATGTTTTCCAAAAATCTGTTTCCGTCACCCTTTACTGCAGTTTTTCTTGATGCATATGCCAACTTTTACGCCTCAGCCAAGTGTAAAAAAGTTTGCTGTGATATTTACACCTCTTGGGAGCTTAAATGAATTCAGCAGATGTATTTTGAAGAAGGTTGGGTATTAAAGATGATGCCTTGGTGAGAAAATTTGGATATGTGCATGTGTGTCCTGCAATTTACAGATATTACTGGTGCATAATTTAATGTTTTTTTTGGGGTTTTTTTTGCGGGTGGTCATGCATCATGATCATAAGTCAAGAAACAGCACATTTCAGGTTTGATCTAATGATCTCATGTGACTCAAAGTGCTTCTTTTCTTCCACCACAGCATATCTGGACTTAGAACTTCCGTTCTTGTTGGCATTTTCAGTTCAGTCATAAATTAATTAGGCCAATGGGGAGAGAAAGCCAGGACCTGGTCGAGGAATAGCTCGTGGGGGGTGGGGGGGAGGGTTCAGAGCTATTTAAATAACCTGCCTAATTACTTTGACTTGAAATATTGTGAGAACAATTTGAGCGTGAAAAGTTCCTGGAAAACATTTCTCTCAGGTTTGCTGTGTAGTCTTATGTATACAGTGATGACTCCACGAGGCTGTACATGGCAAAACGAATGCTGTTTTATTTATCTTGCTAATGTTACAGAATGATGTGAGCTACAAGTTAATAAACATTAGCTAGCTAGCTAGTAGATGGTAATGCCTGTTCACACAGGCATATAATCCAGGGGAATTGCTCTTGATTGCCACTGAAAAATGGATTTTGGGGTTGTACATAGAACCTTGAAGGGTTCCCCCAAAGTTGTTGTGTGTATAGGACCATTTTTACATCCCACACCCATCAACTCCTAAAGGAATTGTAGCAAATCTCGTCCGCTCCCGCAGACAGTACTGACCAATCCCACCCACTCCACTCCTGCACTCATGACCAAGCCTACCCATGCCCGAAAGAATTCTGACCAATCCCACTTGCTGCCAAAGGAATTCTTACCAATCCCATCCAATATCATAGGAATTGCGACCAATCCCATCCACAACCATAAGAATTCTGACCAATCCCATCCACTACCATAGGAATTCTGACCAATCCTACCTGCTGCCAAAGGAATTTTGATCAATCCTGTCCACTCCCAAATGAATTCTGACCAGTCTCTCCACTACCAAAGGAATTCTGACCAATCCCGCCTGCTGCCAAAGAAATTCTGACCAATCCTGTCTACTTCTAAAGGAATTCTGACCAATCCCGTACACTATCAAAGAAATTTTGATCAATCCCACCTGCTTCTGAAGGAACTCTAACCAATCCTGCCCACTCCCGCAGACACTCTTATCCAATCCTGTCTGCTAAAGAAGGAGTTTTGACCAGTCCTATCTGCTTATGAAGGAATTCTGGCCAATCCTGTAAGATCCTACAAAAAGTTTGACCAATCCTGCCCATTCCTGTAGAAAGTTTGACTAATCCCACCCACTCTTGCAGACACTCTTGACCAATCCTGCCCTCTCCTGAATGAATTCTGACCAATCCTACCTGCTCCCAAAGGAAACCTGACCAATCCCACCTGCTCTAAGGACTCCTTAGCAATGCCGCCCACTCCCGCAGACACGCTTGTCCAATCCTGCCTGCTTCAGAAGGAATTCTGATCAATACTTTCAGCTCCCAAAGGAATCCCACCTGCATGAGCATAAAAAACACCCACACCCACCTGCATTATTTACTCTCTCCACACTTCAGACAAGAAAAATGTAATCTTTTTGGCACTAGATAATAAAACAGTGCAATGATACACCCAAGTACACACTTTGAACTTCTTATCCAATTCCAAACATCATCAAACGGTTTCCGTTCTTTTTATCTTTCTATCTAGATGACTCTTCCAGTCTCTCTCTTGCTCACTCTCCTTATCACTCTGTGTGCTAGTTTGTTTATTTGCTCTTTCGTCCTTTATCTGTGTTATCTCTGACCTTCACTATATCTGCCTGTCTATGCCTATGATGTTCGAGAAGCGACAGGCCTCGAAATCAGAATGTCAACACTATCGGCTGTTACAGAGAGGCGATAAGGTGCAGAATTCAAACAGAATTAAAAATAGATCACACACGGAGCTGCTGACTTGCGCAGTGAATAAATGCCCATAAGTATAATGATTTATAGCAGTGTATTTTCCATAGTGAATTTATAAAGTTTCTATTTGGCATATAATTACATAAGGAAAGGGTAATATTGGAACAACTAGGGAATAAAACACTTGCTATTGTGCCATAATAGGAAAATAATCAATGAAGAGGAGTTACTGTTACCACCCCGAAGTTGATTATTTTCCAATAACAGCATGTCCTGAAGTTTAAAGAAATGAAGAAATCTCACAAAGCATATTTATATTGATTTGGATCAGCTGACTAATAACACACAGATTATATGCCTTAGTGTGAGGTGCGAAGTTGGAGCGCTATTGGAAGCAAAGAAGCGGCGACTGTAGTTATGGCAACTTCACGACCATATTATCAAGAGATATAGAAAGATATAATGAAGTGGATTCATTATAATTCTGCACGTGTGACCAAAGCGGAATTCATATATACCATTTAATAATAAGTATAAATCTTAAAATGAATTTAATACAAAAAAAGGGGTTTTATCAAGTACAAAAACTCTGGATTCTAAATACAACAGATATTACAGCAGTGCTATCCATCACACTACAGTTCCTCTTATTGGGATTCATATTAACAATAATAGCTCCTAATATCTCTGGAGTAATAATCTACCCAGCTTTACAACAGCACAAGGAATAATTAAAGTCATAAACTGTAATTAAAGGATATCAAGTCATATTCAAACTTAATCCGCCTCTGTAATGCCCTGTACAACCTCATTAGGGAAACCCGAACGGCTCATATAAAACATTTTCAGGAAGCCAAAGAGCTCTCAGCAGCAAAATTAAACGCAAATCTTATAAACTCTGGGATGAATACAGATACGAGCACAACTGCAGAGACACTGCATTGAGAAAGAGCGTCTGCTTAATAACGTTGAATTATTTTCAAAATTAAATTTCACTGCATTTTCATAAGTTTACCATCCTACATTGCATCTTTTTGTATAGTAGGTGTGGTTATTCATGATATTATATTTTGGAAGCTTGTGATATCACTACTTAATAAGAAATAATGCATGTGTACGAGTTATTAACATGTGGGAATGAGATAATTATGTTGTAGCATGATCATTGTGTTGTTCCACCAAGCTGAAAAAAAAAGCTGCTGCTTGTTGAAGCTAAAATTTAGACACAAGAACACTTTTTTATGAACAATTATACAGAATGTTGCATCTTTTTCCTAGAATAGAGCGCTCATTTTGCATCAGTTTGTTCAATTAAAACCATCGATTTTTATGTATGTACAAAACAATGAATATCTCAGTTCTATAATATACAATAACTAGATATAACAGACTGCAAGGGTGAAGGCTAACACATGCTTCCACTGAGATATGTGAAGCCTGCCAATGCTGCGTCACAGGGCAGCATAACACACTCGGAGGAAAGCGCTATCCGCCCTCTTCCGCATACATGAGCTCACAGATGCCCACGATTGGCTAGTGTCACTGTGATTGACATGTTTGCTCTTCATGTATGGCTGGATTCGAACTTGCAGTCTCCCGATGATAGAGCAAACGCCTTTCTGTGTACGCTATTGTTTTTTTTATATATAAATAATGGAAAAATTTTCAATTTTGTGATGGATTTAAAAAAGTTTCAAAAAGATACCATCCTATAGATACTACATATCAGATACTACATCATCTGTTTTTTCTAATTACTATAAATTATAGAACTGAGATGTTCCTTGTTTTTATTATAATACTCTATTTACACACACAAAAAAATCTATTGTTTAAATAGAATAAACGTACGCAAAATGTACGTTATGTTCTAATAAAAGCGCCTGGTGGTTTCCGTAGAAACCAAAACACAATGATCACAGGACAAGTCATATAATTTTTATTTTTATTTCAAGCATGGCTCTATATGATAGAACTCTAATGCATGTCCGATCCTACAGTCTTGAACCAAATGGAAAGTGATGTGTTGCTCATTTATTTGTTTATTTATTTCCTATTTTACATTTTTTTTAATGAATTATCATTTCTTTGTTAAATAACGAACGCCAGTCTGAGTATTCGCTTAGATAATGTAAGACATGATGAAAGATTGACAGGAGCGCAGACATAAAGGAAACAACCCTCAGCTTTGTCAAACGGTGTTTATCACAAAGAACATCATCGCTGTTCATGTTCAGCTTTGAGTGTGTGACATCTGAGAAGAAGCGCAGGAACAAAGCTGCTGGCGTACGTGTGGAAAGGGCGTGTGTGTGTGAACGACAATGCCAACGTGTATTCATTTAAGAGACAAAGCGTGATGTGGAGATCAGAAGGCACGTAAAAGAGAAAGAGAGAGAGAGAGAGAGACACACATTTATGAGGAGGTCCAGCAAATAATTTTAACACAAAAGAGAACAGCTGCAGTCCGCAGAGTCGCCTGTCAGCCTACATCTGGTTCATATTTGTGTGTGTGTGTGTGTGTGTGTGTGTTTATTCTGCAACAAGCTGTGTTTGTGCGTCAGAGCATACACATGTGCACATCTGGATGTTGACATGATTGTGTTTAAGAAAGAAGCCACATGAGTGAGTGTTGTGTACGTTTGTTTGAGCGGGCACTCCTCTTCATCTGTCTATAAACTGTTTCTCTTCAAATTTTAGCTTACACTGCAAAAATCTTAGCAAGAGAAAATATCTTTTATATTGTCAAATGTATCTAAAATTATAAGATTGCCATAAACCAAATATAGGATTTTTAAACCTATTTCTAGCCTTCTTTTTTTTTTTTTTAATTTACTAATTTTAAGCTTGATCTATTGGCAGATAATTTTAATTGTAAGCATTTATTTCTAGAAAGAAGGAAGATGATTTGCCAGTAGAATAAGAAAATTTAGAGCTTGAAATTAGAAAAAAGTCTAGAATTATATTTAATCATATTATATTTGGTTTATGGCAATCTTATAATAGGAAATACTAGATAAATTTGCGTATAGTCAAGATATTTTTACTTGCTGAGATGGCATTTTTTTGCATCATAACCTACTATTCTCTTATCACAAAGAAATGCAGCAAAATCAGACAATATATTGAAATAATAATAATAATAATAATAATAATAATAATAATAATATGAAGAAGAAGAAGAAGAAGAATAGAATTAATTGAAATAATGTTTCTACTATTAATAATAATAATAATAATAATAATTCATCATTGTCACCATCAATATCGTCATCATCATAGAAGAAAAGTATACCAAAAGTCAATCAGTTTTATTTTTTCTTTGTATTTGTCAGATTAGTTTTGGTCAAATTCTCACTGTCTCACTACATTTGTAATATCTGTGTTTAGATTTTTTTATTTTTTGATCAAATGTGGATCAAGATTTATGACACAAAACTGACACAAACTTACCAAAAAAAAAAAAAAAACAGCTCCTAACCCAACACATACCCTAAAGCAAACTCTTAGGCATTTATAAGACAACGTCAGCTCTAAACTCTGCAACAAAACTTTCTTTTCGAAAAGAAAAAGTGTCAGTATTTAAGATGTTGACCTGTTACAAGACGTCCAGGGTGAGAAGTGTGTGCTGTATTTAGGACACGGAGCAGCGCTGAGGTCATAAAATCTCAATAAAGCGACTATTAACTCCGGGTTTCTTAAAATGCTTTAATGAGCTGAGCACCTGGAGACGCAGCACGAGAACCAGAGAGTTTTATTCATTTCAGACTTCAAACATTTCTCCTCTTTTCTCTACAGAATATACTGAAGTATTTTAGTGTTACATGACGTTAGCAGATAATAACGTTTCTTAAACTATCAGATGAGGATGAAATTGAACCTCAGAACCAAAATCAATGGAGAGTGGACTTGAGTTTGTCCTTCCTCTCTTTATATTTATCTCTTTCTCTTTTTTTATATGGAAATAATGTGCTGAAACACTACAGTTAATCAGTACAAGATCCGAGAGAGAGAGAGAGAGAGAGAGAGAGAGAGAGAGAGAGGAGATCAAAAGACAAAATGAGTAAAAGCTAAAAAGAAAAGAGAAGCAAACCAAGACAAAATAAAAGACAAAAAGAAAGGGAAACTAGGGAAAAGGATAGGGAGAAAAGGAGAGGAAGGAGAGAGAGACAGACAAAAGGAGAAAAAAATGTAGAGAACGTGTAGAGAGAGACAGACGAAGAGAAATAAAGAGACAGATAGAGTGAGGCAGAGAATGGAGAGAGAGAGAGAGAGAAAGAGAGAGAAACGAATCGAGATCCAAAAAATGGAACAAAATGAGGAAGCAAGACAGATGATGATGAGAGAGATAGAGAGAAAGAGGATCGAAAGAGGAAATGAGAGGAAAGGGTTGAAAAGAGTGGAAGGAAAGAGAAGCAAAACGAAAAACTAAGATGATATTTAAAAAAAAAAAAAAATGAAAAAAATGAAAGGAATAGATAGAAAGCTGTAGGGAAAACACAGAAAGGGATGGAAAAGGAAAAGAAGGCCAAGAGAGAGAGAGAGAGAGAGAGAGAGAGAGATTGGGGATAAGTGAAAAAAGACAGAAAATGAATAGAGATAGAAAGATAATGGAAGAGAGATGGAGAAAAATGAAGAGAGAGAAAACACACACTCACACACACCTTACTCTTGTAATGAGTAAATCTTTCTGTCAATCTTGAGTGATCCTGTCTGATATAGTGTTGATACTGTGTGTGTGTGTGTGTGTGTGTGTGTGTGTGTGTGTGTGTGTGTGTGTGTATACTGTATACCTTTAGAACTGTATTTTTAGAAGGTGTCAGTCATGTGATCAGAAGGTCAAGACTTTACTCAAGTATGATTATTTATTCATTAATATTGGGCCTGCACTCACACTCTCTCTCTTTCTCTCTCTGACTCACAGACAGTTCTCTGGAGAAATCTGTTTGTAATTGTAGTTATATATATATGCACACTTTTCCCAAGACAAAACCCACTTATCTGTTTTAGCCACTCCAGAAAAACAAGAGAGAGAGAGAGAGAGAGAGAGAGAGAGAGGTTTTCACATCATAGGTACAATAAACAAAATTTGAGAGAATAAGCCTACACTTAATTAGCTTGAGAGGATTGAAATCTATTCTCCTTTAATTAGCATAAACTTAGATCACCTCACTGCTGATTTACTGAACTAGCAGCTTATGAACACTAACAGTGGCTAAACAAACTAGCTTTCAGAGGAACATAACTGCTAGCTGGAACCAGGCTAATTGCTATTATGGCTCAATCACAGGTTTTCACACTGCACTCATTCAAGGCTTCAGATGTGTGTGAGCTGATATTTCTAGCTTTATACATTGCTATAGATGAATGTTCGATGAGAAGCTTGGTCTCAACTATACTAGATATAGGCTAACTGCTGTTAGCTAGGTTGAACTATTAGCTTTCCCTTCTAATCCTACAGCTAGCACTAGCTAATAAGTTGCAAGAATTCTCACACTTTCAGACCAATTAGCCTGTTTGAAAAGTCTGAATCAGAGTGAAATTGATACTTTTGACTCGTTTACTATTTGGATTCGGTTTGATTTCACACTAAACGTATTTAAACGAACAAGAAATAAAGCTACAGAAAAACGTAATCAATCATTTGCCAAGTGCAGTAAGAAATCACAAAAACCATCCAAGCATGGCGAGCATGGACCTGGCACTAAATACACATTTTTATTATAATGTAACAGACTGAAGATTTGTGAGAATCCATATGCAGGAGGGTTATTACACAATTCAAAATAGTATCCAATATCATCAAAACAAGGGCAATAATCAAACACAGAGATCAATAAATAAACCAGACAAAGGACAAATCACAAGAGTAGTCATTGAAAAAGGCAAAAAGCAGAAACAGCTATCAGAGAATATAAGATTCAGGACTTAGACAAACATAGAAGTTGGCAAGACTTCGCAATTACTGAATGTTTGAATGTGTTTTATATAGTTTGTAAACAGGAAGTTGAATTGTGTGCAGAAGAAGTGTTTAGTACTTAGGACAGGGAGCCCTCTGCAGGCGTGGAGGTGCAATGTCACTGGTGGATGTGAGAAATAACTGGTATAAAACGTTTTGCCAATCGGAACTAGTGTTTACTTTTTCTTTCTCCAGAACACATGGCATTTCTACAGCGCTACAGCTCTGTCTTTTGGTTCAGTTTGTGACTCGTGGCTCTACAGATATACACTGTAACCCAAAACACATGGCATGTTTGATTCACTTCCTGCTTCAGTCAATTCAGTCGATCGGTGAGTCGATTCAGAGTCAAATCACTTTCTCACTGTAATCGAGTTCATGTGGCTCAGTTTGCGACTCGTTGCTGTATACACAGCGTAACCCAAAACATGGCATGTATGACTCATTTCCTGCAGGTGAGTCGATTCAGAGTCAAATCACTTTCGCACCATAATCGAGTTCACTTGGCTCAGTTTGCAAATCATTGCTGTATATACAGCGTAACCCAAACATGGCATGTATGACTCACTTCCTGCAGGTGAGTCGATTCAGAGTCAAATCACTTTCTCACTGTAATTGAGTTCACATGGCTCAGTTTGTGACTCGTAGCTTGACAAATATGCACTGTAACACAAAACACATGGCATGTTCGATTCATTTCCTGCAAGTCAGTCGATTCAGAGTCAAATTGCTTTCTCACTATAATCGAGTTCACATGGAAGTGGACTGAGACCACCTCGCTAAGGCACTCTAGGACCCAAATGTGATTGCTATGTTCTCACCTGCCTAAGAACCTCAACCATGGAGATAACACAACAGGGTTCCATTCAAACAAAAGCACACTCATCTGTGAAATAGCGATTCTTAAGTTCCAAATAATCACCCAACCACCATTCCTGTGCAATTATACTCTGCTAACTGAAGACACTCTGGCATTTGTAGCAAAACACCACATTTTAGTACTTTTTTTTCCCCCAAGATGTTTTTGAGACCTCTTTTAAAATTACACCCCAAAGCTGAGGTAAATAACCTCATCATCACCAGCTTCCTGTCAGAATATATTTTTTCTCCAGCTGGGGCATGTCATCAGCGTTCCACAGGCCTTGATTAGCTGGCTGAGTCATGTTTGGTGCTGGATTACAACAAAAAAGATTGCACTGGCCGGGGGTCCTCGAGACCTGGAATAGAAATGACTTTATATCACGCATCAACGCATCAAATATTACAGCACTGACCGCTGGTTTTGTTCAGCAACATCTTCTCTCCAACAAATTCAAGTTCGATTTCACCAGCTCAGTGATTGTTTTGGAGGAGTAACATAACGATGGAGCGTGACCTTGATGTAACCTTGATGTGAACTCACCTAGGCTGTATGTGTAGAAGACCGAATTTTGATCGTACTCGACTATATTTAACCAATTAACCTTGTTTAAAGTCTACCTTCATCTCTCTACATTGATGAAGCCTCATTCTGTCTCTGCTGCCCTTCATAAATATTACACAACCTTTGCATTGTAAATTTGTGTCGAGGGATAGCGCGTGTCTAACCGTGGACTGGAGCCCCGCCCGTCTGCGGTCGGCTCGTGAATAATTAATCAGTATGGTAATTAATCTCCACGGCGGAACCCCTGAGAGATGGAGGCTGTCTGGAGTAGATCAAGGATTCGTGATGTGCAGGGTTAGTTAGAGGTCACTGACCAGCACCAAAATCATAACTCAATTATTCTCCATTGTTAACCTCGGTGTTGTGCTTACTGTTTTCCTGACACGCGGTACATCCCAAAATCAATTTCCTTCTGAAAGATAAAACGGCTTTGCTAACTGTTTTTGGTAACAAGGCAACAGGCATGGATGTAGAAATACATGCATATTAATCTCGGTTATTTCTAACAAGTCATGTCAAGAGATGATGCGTTTGATGTCTGATGGAATTTATCATCATTTTTCCATACATTTAGCCAGATCTATGTTGGTGTCTTTCTGGGGGGTTTTGTTGTTGTTGTTGTTGTTTATCTTAATTTGGTTTCACTTTTTTGATATGTACCTTCGTAAATAATTGAAGTAGTATTGGAATGATCCTTCTGAGAGAGAGAGAGAGAGAGAGAGAGGGAGAGAGAGAATTTTAAAAATCACACTATGCATCCTAGAGCTTCACTGGGAGTTCTATAACTACAGTTAGTTTTAGATCCCAACTAGAAATTTCTATCACTGCCCTGAGAATTTTTAAGAAGTTTTATAACCACACTGTCTGCACTGAGAATTCTACATCTCACAGTAATGTACAAGTGCACAGAGACTACAAGTACAAGTAGACAAAGACTTCAACTACAAGTGCACAAAGACTTCAATTACAAGTGCACAGAGACTACAAGTACAAGTGCACAGAGACTACAAGTACAAGTGCACAGGGACTACAAGTACAAGTGCACAGGGACTTCAAGTACAAGTGCACAGGGACTTCAAGTACAAGTGCACAGGGACTTCAAGTACAAGTGCACAGAGACTTCAAGTACAAGTGCACAGAGACTTCAAGTACAAGTGCACAGAGACTTCAATGACCAGTGCACAGAGACTACAAGTGCACGTGCACAGAGACTTCAATGACAAGTGCACGTGCACAGAGACTTCAATGACAAGTGCACGTGCACAGAGACTTCAATGACAAGTGCACGTGCACAGAGACTTCAATGACAAGTGCACGTGCACAGAGACTTCAATGACAAGTGCACGTGCACAGAGATTTCAATTACAAGTACAAGTGCACAGAGACTACAAGTACAAGTGCACAGAGACTTCAGTTCCAAGTGCACAGAGACTTCAAGTACAAGTGCAGTGAGAATTCTAGACTTTTAGAATCTAAGTGAGAATTTTTGAGATGTTTAGAAATTACTTTCCATTAAAAGTTAGATTTTCGTGTCAGACGCGGTCAGTGTTCTGTCAGCATGTGCGTGTGTGTGTGTGTGTGTGTGTGTGTGCGTGCGTGTGTGTGCTTGCTGCTGGCTTGTTTGGAGCACATGAATATTTCATCTTTAACATGCAGCACAATCGCGTCTGATTGAAAGAAGGGAAATCGATGTGCAGTGTGACGACACGAAAGACGAGCTCAGTGTCTGCTGTGGGGAGTGTGAAATCTCATCAGACACGCTCGCCGCTGTCAAGGTCAACCCCACACACACACACACACACACACACACACACACACACACACACACACTTGCTCTTGGTCCTTTTGGTCCATCTGTCTGTCTCAGATCTTCCTGCTTATCTCTGTCTCTATCTCTCATCCCCTCATTATATCTTCCTCTCTCTGCTTTTTCCTCTCTTTTTCATCTTTCTCTCTACTCGTTTCAATCTCACACTCCTTCTCTATCAGTCCATTTCACGCACCATGATCCTTCTACACTTTCTTCCTTCTTTTCTCATGCTATCTGTCTGTCTGTCTGTCTGTGTCTCCTCCTCCCATTCACCAAGCCATTGATCCATCTATCATCCATCCATCTGTCCATCCATCCATCCATCTATATCTGTCTGTCTGTCTGTCTACAGATCCATCTGCCTCCTCCTCCCATTCACCAAGCCATCGATCCATCGGTCATCCATCTATCCATCCACCTACCTACCTACCTACCTACCTACCTACCTACCTATCTATCTATCTCTCTTTTATTTCTCTCTTTTTTCTCACCTGATGCCTTTCTCTTTGTTCTCTAGCCCTTTTCCATTTCTCTCTCTCTCTCTGACAGATCTGAGCTGTGACAGCTGTGAACTGTAATTTCTCCGAGAGCAGTGTGAGCGTCTCGGCCTCAGCAGCTGGCTGATGAACAGTTTGCCCTTGTCTTGATTCTTTCATTTTCTTTGTTTCGTTCATTTTGCTGTGCGTCTGTCGGCATCAGATGTGAACTTGACGTGCTGATGTGCTGATGTGCTGCTTGTGAGTGGAGACAAGGGGAAGATGGATTGTGGCAGAGCCGAGGCCTCACTAAACTGACCAATCGCTTTCCTTCTGTCTGCTCTCTGACTGAAATGCAGCATCGCAACATGGATTGTGTTCCTCGGGTGGATTTGGAGTTTTAAAGCTGCCATTTGCAAAGTTTAAAACTGTTTCCAGACCTTTAATAAACACACATTTAAAGATATCTTAGAGAAAATGAACATTACAGTATTGCCATCTAGTCACAGTTTAGACAGAGAGATGAGGATGGATGCATGGATGGATGAAAGTTCAGGAAAGAGTGAGATATAAATAAAAGAAGGAGAGAGTGAGGGATGGGTGGATGGATGGACGGAAGGCTGTTTCCCTGTAGGCTTGTTTAATCCAGTGTCACTGCTGCTGCATTATTCAGCACACATCACCAGGGGAAGGTTCGAGCGTGGCCATCGATACACCGGCGGTAAACAAACGCCGCAAACGACACACACGACCCACAGTGACCTTCGCTAAGCCTCCCGGCCCTGTCGATGACCGACATCAATACGCTTAAGAAAGGCAGGTGCTGCCGGGGCACGACTGTTTGTTTAAGAGATGAGGAGAGGACGGCGATCCGGCACAAACAATCTCCGCTCGGGATGTCGGCTGTGACAAGGCTGCCGCTGTCGTGGCCTGACTGATGCGGAACAGAATCCAGTTCATCACAGAACGACGGAGGCATTTATTTATTCACCGGTCCTGCTTTCCTCTGTGATAATGAAGCCCTTCAACATCACGTTGTTAAAAATGACCTCATTTTAAACTCAGTAAAACTTGAAAATCTAACCAACACATAGGTCTGAGTGAATCAACAAATCTTTATTTCATTTAGTAACGTTGCGTTTTCCTGGTTTTCAATCCGCACTGCTTAAGCGTGTAAACATTTCTACGCTTTTTTTCACTACTACGAGTTTCAGCACTCTTCTTTACATACGTTTAATATTAAACAGGTAGTGAAATGACATACTTCCTGTTTTCCTTGTCTTGTAGTTCCTGTTTCTGAATCTGTTTTCAAAAACAGGAGATTCTCGTTGTTTCAGGTTTAAACATTTCCACGTTTTTTTTTCAATACGAAAAATTTCCACGTTCTTCTACAGTATATTCACATTTATTATTAAATATTTAGTGAAATTTGTAATGTTTATTATTAAATAAATTTGAACGTTTATTATTCAATATTTTGTGAAATTACATAGTTCCTGTTTGCCCTGTCTCGTAGTACCTGTACTTCCTGTTTCAAATCAAATTTGCCCAGACATTCTTACTGCTTCTGGATATTAATCCTTTTTTCTTAAACATTTTTTTTTTTTTTCAGTAGTGAGAATTTCCACACTCTTCTTTATATTTGTTTAATATTTAATATTTAGTGAAATGACATAGTTCCTGTTTTCCCTGTCTTTAGTTCCTGGAGTTTTTTAGCTGCTTCTCAGTCATTTCCATTTTTTTTTTTTCCTGTAGTGCCTGTTTTGAATCCATTTGCTGGGAAATTCTGGCCTCTTCTAAATCTAAATCTAAACTTTTCCACTTTTTTACTAGGAATTTCCACACCATTCTTTATATACAGTATGTTTATTACAAAATGTTTAGTGGATTAATGTAGTTCTTGATTTGTCCTGTTGTTCCTGCATTTCCTGTTGTTAAATTAGTTTCTTGGGACATTTTCCATGCTTTGGTGTTTAAATCTTTTCCACTTTTTCCACTACTTAAAAATTTCCACACTCTCCTTTATATATGTTTAATATTAAATGTTTAGTGAAATGACAAAGTTTCTGTTTCTCAGAATTTCTGTGCTCATCGCTATATTCATTATTAGCTGTTTTATTACAGTTTTTTTCTTTCTCTTTTTATCTGCTGCTATATATTTTTTTCGCAGAACATTTTTTTTTAAAGAAACAGAATATTCTCATCTGTCCAGAGGCGGAACTGCATATATTTTCCGACATTAATATTTTATGTTCATCGCAGTGCAATAAAATTTAACAAAAAATTTGAGCGTCTCTGACCTAACTTCAGGTGGCACCAAATTCCTGATGTCATTCTCAATGACGTAAACGTACTCAATTTCCAGGAAATGCTTTTTGGTCTTGGAGCAGTAGTGACAGCTGAGAGCATGCTGCTCTCGACATTTCTGTGCTCTAACCTGTTTCCTGTGGATTATGGAGCAGTGAGTGCTAGCTAATTAAGTTTGAACTGGTAACGAGATAAGAATCTAAGACGGCAGGTCCACCTTTTTCCGGCCTTAATGCACTGACGCTTGAGTGTCGGAGCTGTGGAAGCATGACTTGCCTTCTAATATCACAGTCTGCAGGGAGAAGGGGAAATCTAGGAAGAGAAATTATTTATTTTCTGTCTTTATCTCATGATCAGAGTGTAGGAAGAGCTCCAAGAGGACCAAATTAGGCTACGTTTACTCGACAACGATGTAGTCAAAAACGGAAAAGTTTTTCTCTTGCGTTTTCAAAAAGTTTCACGTATACACGACAACGTTTTCAAAACGATTCGCGTTTACACATATCCGCGATAACGGCCAAAAACGCTGTATTACGTATGCCAGGCCAGTAGCTGGCGCTGTCACCTTGTTAGTAAACAGTACCTGTAGGGAAGTGACGATTAGCTCTTTGTGGGCGGGAGTTCCGTCACTAAAATCACCACACCGACTGTTGCTCTACTCCTCATTCATAGAGATAGCAGCTTGCACACAGACGTAAAGGTTGCCTTTACAATAGACGCGTACTACGCACGCGCATGACGTCACCGTTTTCAAAGATTCCCGTATTGGGAGTTTACATGGAGACGATAACGGCGGCGTTCTCAAAAACATGCACTTTGAAACCCTTTTTCAAAAATATGCGTTTTCAGTCCCCAAAACGCCGTTGTCGTGTAAACGAACAGGCAAAACGCATAAAAAAAAGTTTCCCATTTTTGGCTGAAAATGTTGTCGTGTAAACGGCCCCTTAGATGCCTTGTTGATGAGAGAGGTCAGAGGAGAATGCTCAGACTGGTTCAAGCCGACAGGAAGGGTACGGTTTCTTAAATAACCACTCTTTACAAACTGGCTACGCAGAAAAGCATCTCAGAACACAACCGAATCTTGAGGCGGATGGATTACGACAGCAGAAGTCCACATCGAGGAAATGTAATTGCTTTCACATACTTAAAAATTCTTCTTTCGAGCTGAAATTCACAAAGTTTCCCCTACGCAGTGTAAGAAGGCTGGAGCCATGCGTCGGTGGTTTTTTGTTTTTTGACAAGCGTGTAATAAATCGTAATCTTATGCTGAGAAAAGCGTCCTCATTTCTGATGGCTTGACAGCGTTTCTTATTCTTCAAGTGACGGTTTACTTTATTCACTGAAAGAAGCGAGTAAAAGATGCACTGTACGCAAGCATCTGAACAACTGCTGCCTTTATTGCTTGTCATTTGTCATTTTTAAGACAACGTTTGTCATCCAATGAACAACATAAAGCCTAGTTTGCATTTCCGGTAGCATTAGCGTGGATTATTCTGACTGAGCTGGGTTGCTCAGCGGCTCTGCGTGTACTCTCACACAACCTTTGGCTGGATTATGAGGATTACAAAAATAGCATGTGCTGTAAATTACACATGGAGCCGGAAATTAGAATAAGATGTTTAATATCATCTGTGTATGTGGAAAAGATTATGACGAAATATTCACCTGATTTTAATCACGATACAGGAATTTTGCTCTCATTTATACTCATTTTGTCTTATTGAGTCTTGATGATTTGTACATCTACATGTACCATTTCTTGAATCTTTAACCATGCTCTAATAGAGAAGTCACATGGGCTACACATTTAAATAATCCCACGTTTCACCTGTGGGTTTTAGATCCTTCATATGATCGCATGTTTTTCACATGTATGCATTGTTTTTTTTGTTTTTTTTTTACTTTTACACATGATTCATTAATTTTCACATTTAGTACATGTAGTTTTAGTTTTATTTTATTTATTTTTGTATTTAGTCATTTATTTTTCCACACGACTCATTCTTTTTAACATGGAGGGCATGTGGTTTTTTTGTTTGTTTAATTTTTGCAATAATTTTCACATGTAGGCATGTGGTTTTATTTTTTCGTCGTACACATGGTTCATTATCTTTCACATTTAGGACGTGTTTTTT
>CM040483.1:3439914-3452414 GCA_022758105.1 Pangasianodon gigas
TTTTTTTTTTTTTGTTGTGCATTTTTGTTGTATTTTTATTTATTTATTTATTTATTTATTTTTCACTCTACGTTAGCGAGACTAAATGTTTCTCTTGTAGTCCAGGAGTGAGCGTCTGTACGTTTGAGATGTAGAAGTGGCATTACTCTAGAGAGGGAAGAAAAATATTTGTGGCTTTATCAGGCCCTGCTGTGATGACTTTAGACATTAGACATTAGCTGCCTCACTGGCTGATAATCAGAGAAAATACTTCATTCAAGCTAGTGTGTGTGTGCGCGCGAGTGAGAGACAGAGGGTGTGAGAGAGAGAGAGAGAGAGAGAGAGAGAGAGAGAGAGACTTATCTCCCTCTCTGTCACAGGAGACACCTTACAACACTTACAAGCTCCCGAACTAATTACGCCAGAGTACACTAACGACAGGCAAAAAGAGGAATCAAATTAGCAAGGTGGCTCTTATCACTATGCTAAGCATTTTCCTAACGCTCAAGGAGTGTCTGAGAGTGTGTGTGTGTGTGTGTGTGTGTGTGTGTGCGTGAGAGAGATGTGTAAGTGTCATTGCTCCAAATAAACTGCCGTATTTTTCATGGCTTTTTCACCCGCACACTATCAGGGTGGCTCGAAAACTAAAACAGGTGTTATATACACACACACACACACACACACACACACACACTCTAGCAGTTCATCTGACTCCAGACTTTGGGAAATTTAAATCTGGGGTTCCTCACTGGTTAAGATTCTGCCGATTCTTTAACACGTAACATTTTTCAGGATTTTTACTTCCTCCCTCTGTGACCGTCTCGCTTTTTCCTCCCTTGTTCAAACTCCAAGCTGGAAGGTGCAAAGCCGAAACAATTCAATTCAAACCAGTTTTGGAAAAAAAAAAAAAAAACCTGAAAGAGATTATTAATAGGAGGTGTGTTCACAGTGCATGAGCAGTCTAAGCACGCTTGGGCATCAAATTAACACATTTTTATCTACAGCTTGTGAAGTTATTACTCCACCACCATCCGTTCATGATTAGTCACATGATTATTCCCGTGGAGCTCCTCCCACATTGTAATTTCAGTAGTAGTTTCAGTTTATTTCAACAGAACAACCTTGACCGACCCAACATTTCTGTCTTATTTTATTGCCACTGGTTGTTTGTTCATTGGCAGTTTATTTACACATAGCCCCTCCTACATCATCTTTTAATTGGTAGCTTTGTGTAGCTTCTTCCAGACCACAATTTGATTGACAGTTTTAATTCAAAAAAAGACACCAAAAGGTAAACTTTTCAGAAAATTGAAGCGTGATGTCAAGCACTTTTTGCATCCTGACTAATCAAACCAACGCAAACAAGAAAACCAAACATGAAGGAAAACATGGCAGTGAAAAAATTTTTACTTGGGGAGGGTTATGACGTCGAATTGAAAATTTTCCATCGCCAATATTCAGACGTTGCAATCTAACTAAATAAAACAGCGTGTGTATTTTGGTACGTTCAGCAGCGACATTAGAATCGACATTTTCTCAATTCTATGCAAATTAGTTATGACGCATTATCCGAGCAATTGGCTCGAATGATTCCTCGGACCAATCCTATGGCAGGTGAGGTCCGACGTTTCTTCAGTTCCCCGCTCACAACAAGCGGTTAGCTCCTTCAAAAATGGAAGAAAAACTTCTAACCATGGTTTCATCTTATAAGCCCTCTCATTAAACGTATACAGAGACATTACGAAGAGAAATGAAGCATGGAGGTAAGTAGCAGAGATCGTTGGTGCCTCTGGTGAATGTATAGCTAGCTTGCTTTGCTAGTCTGTTGACGAAGCTAGTACGAAGTCTTGCATGTAGCATGAAAATCAAACAACCAATTTCCACATTATTTAATTTGTGTTTAAACAGTTAGCTTTAGAAGCTGTATATTTTGATTACTGCGGTTTTTTAAATGGGAACTTAAACAAAATGCAAGACAGGCCACGCCCACACCAGTTTCATGTAACAGTTCAGACCAATTTGCTTTGACCTTTTAATGTGTCTGTAATATAAAAGTCAACTCGCTATATTGTGTCACCTGTTAGCATTATAAGTCCAAGTTTAATAAACAGAAAATGAACGACTGACTCATTATTCCACTCTTTATTACAAACCGTAAGTCGTCATATTTATAGAAATGAATCATCAACATTTTCCAGTGGATGGTCTCATTGTTCTTTCCCTCGATGTCCTTCACAGTCAGGCAGCGTGTCATTAGTGTGTCGTTATTTGTGGGTGTAAATGTGTAAGCGAGGTGAAGGCTCTTTGATTTTACGCCTGGATCCGTTCGTCACAGCGCTCGCTCGCTTTTCGTGAGTCGTGCAGAGGAAGTTGTTCCGCTGTATGCGGGATATAAAATGTATTTTAAGACCAGTCTCTCCAGTTAATTAGTCAACTGATTGCGGTTTAATAGAGACGAATAGAGTGATGAGATTTCAAACTGATAGAGTAACGTCTAAAAGTGTATTACGAAAAATTGATAATTTCATCAGTTATTAAAAGCAAATTCGAAAATTATGTCTATTAAACAAGATTTCATCTGTTTACTTACATAAGGCAAATAATCTGATATGCTCAATTACAGGCTGTAAGAACATGCTGAATAAAACACAGCAAGAAAGAAAGAAAAAGAATGTGAATGAATGAATGAATGAATACATACACAAAGTAAATACACAAAGGGTGGTTGAATGAACAAATGAATCAATGAATCATTTTAATTAATTAAACAGATGTTGCAGAGTGACTGAATAGATAGATAGATAGACGGTAGGTGAATGAACGAAATAATGAATGAAATGGATAGTCCAAAGAGTGGATGGATGGATGGATTAATTGGATGTTCCAATGGCTGAATGGATGGAATGATGGATGATTGAAATGGGTGCTCCAATGGCTGTATGAATGGATAGATAGATGAATAAATAAACAGAAGGGTGGGTGAAGGAAGGAACGAAGGAAGGAAGGAAATGGATGCTCCAAAGTGTGAATGGATGGATGGATGGATGGATGGATAAGTAGATGAATAAATAAACAGAAGGGTGGGTGAAGGAAGGAACGAAGGAAGGAAGGAAATGGATGCTCCAAAGTGTGGATGGATGGATGGATAGAATGGGTGCTCCAATGAGTGAGTGAATGAATTAATGAATAAATAAAATTATTAAATTAATTATTAAATTAAAATTATTTAATTTTATAAGTTAATTTATTAATAAACAGGATATTCACATAATATCAATCTATAAATTTCCTTAAATAAACGGCTACAACAAAGGTTTTGTCTCAATTTTAAAATAACAATTTCTACAAACTGATCATCTGTTCAATTTTGAGAATTTAGTTTCGGCGCATTGGCTCTGGAGTTTCACTTCCACTCTACTGTCTTAAACACGGTCACTGAACACATTAGTGTAAAAACGTTCGCTGTTTTAGAAAAACAATCAGCCACAGAGTGGTGTGATGAAGGAGTTACCAACCCTAATCTGATTAATTTTTTCAATAACAGCAGGGTTTTATTCCTCTTATACCACAGACACCTGCAAAAAAATAACAAATCTTTCTTAATTAAAGAACGACATGTTACTTTTTATCCGTTTATACTTACATATTGTGTTCTGCTACACAGAAAACTTCACCACATCAATTATACGTTCTTTGTTAAACACTAACAGTTTTGTGGAACGTCCACTGTACAAGTACCTGTGAATGAGCTGTTGCCATAGAAACAATAATGTATTATTGTACATTATTGTACAGGAAACCTGTGATTAGCAGCTGTGCTACTGTCTGAGCTGCTGTTATAGAAAATTAATCAACACCTTCTGACCAATCAGAATCCAGACCTCAACAGTGCTGTGGTGTAAATGGTGATACATTATGACTTCTGAAAAATTGTAATGTATCAAGTGTGTGTTTGGGTACATTGGCTAGCTATATTAGCTTATGTGCCACTTGTTAACACCAGCCGTGTGTGATCGATATCACTCAGAAACTCTCAGCACTTAGTGTCTTGACCCGCTGCTCGCTCTTGAACTAAGAGTATCATAACTAGAGAGAAAGAAAGAAGAGAGAAAAGAAAGAGAGTCATTTTATCCTCAGGAGCTGAACTCTGTAGTATCGCTTCCTTGCCCTCTTCCGCCTGATCTGATGGTGTTATTAGCGCCCAGAACGCTGACGCGAGACCTTCTCAGACATCCTTTGTGCTCGCTGTCTCTATTAAAGCTCTGCTTCCTGCTCCTCTTCCATTGTGCGTCTGATTGATCCCGTCATGTCCTGCGCAGCCTCCTTTTGTCCTCCTAATGTACATCTGACGCAGCCTTTTGTCGCTAGCGATTCAGCTGATTGCTGTTTGCTAATGTCGCTGCCTCTCAAAGGACCCGTCACGAGTACCTCCTCATCGCTAATGGCTTTTTTTTTTTTTGGAAGCTAAAGTGAAAAGATCTTCAGTGGTGGTTTTAATGAAATTGTCAATGTGTGGGTTTTTTTTTTCTTTTTTGTTTTGGCAGACAGCTCTCTTTTGTACCAAGTCAAGCAAGATAGGGTTTTGTGTGTGTGTGTGTGTTGCTTCTAGCTGCTCTCTCAATGGATGTCCCACTGATCTTATAGCAAAAAGAATAGCTTGTGTGTGTGTGTAATATATATATATATATATATATATATATATATATATATATAAACCAAATGACAGAGGTGTGAATAATAGATGAAGAAAATGTAAAAGCAGCTTTTTTTCCCCCAAAATAATTTCCACAAAGCAAAAAACAATCGGAATTTTAAATATTTTACATAAAAATATGTATATTTTCTGTAATTTAAAAATCTACTGGAAACTAAATACAACTACATGAAAGAATGAACTTCCTAAATATGAGATAAAATAGTTTTGAAATGATAGAAGGTGAAAAATGCTTTCTAAGTATTATGATGTCTTATAGTATGTAAGGAATTAAACATTTACAGATGTGCTGTTGTAGGAAAATAATCAACAACAGGGTGATAAATTAATGGAGTTAATTAACAAAGTACTTTTAGAAACCTTTTTCTTAAAAAAAAACAAAAAAAAACATAGAAATTCTAGCCATCCAAAGATCCCTTAAGGAAAACTATTGTTGGAAAATGTATTATAGTTACACTGTTTCAAAAACGTAAGAAATTTTTTTTATGGCATTTTGCCATACCAAAGGAGTGATTGTTTTCCACGAGCTCTGGCTGTCAAATGAAGGTGTTCAGTCTGAAACGTGTATCGCAGACGAAGGCGTTGTTCCCTGAAGGGAAGCTAATAGACTGTCAATAAAGCGAGTTGCATCAGAGACGACATTTTATTGCATTTTATTACGTGCACGTTCCTCATCTGTGAAACGCTTCCAAATGAAGGTCAGAGACTTCAAGTGTCAATCTTCATGTTCGGAGTGGAATGATTGAAGCCAGAGAGCACAAAGGAAGCAAAAATATACCCCCCCACACACACACTCACACTCACGCACTTCCTTTAAACAGAAACAAAGTCTTTCACTGAAACATTCATGGCGGTGGAGTGAGCATGTTAGTCACACGCATGTCCCCTGTAATTAGAGATTTGCACCAGCATGCCGATGAGTAAATTGACATTTTAATGGAATAAAGGCAGAGTCTAAATTGCTGACAGGAAATGCACGTCCAAATTTTCACCCATTCACAGAGGAAACAATGAGAGCAATCATCGTACGGAGTTTATCACAGAGCATCTTATTAAATGGCAGCTTTGGAACAAAAAGCCACTTTAACTGAAGAGCTGGTTCAGTAATGTTGTGCTATCAGTGACGTCATTCATTCCCACAACTCGGATGAAGCGCCTTGAGCTGCTTCACCAAAGATAGAAATACAGTATATATATATATATATATATATATATATATATATATATATATATATATATATATATATATATATATATATATATATATACACACACACACACACACACACACACACACAAACAAGAAATCGTACGGCTTTATATTAAGATTCCTTTAACTGACTCCTGACAAGTGAACATGGATAAAACGATCTTCAGTATTAATACATCAACAAATGTACGTATGTGTGTGATATATGTAAGGAAATGCAACACTAAAGTATGACATGTCTATCATTAATAAATTTAAAATTGTATAATTTAAAGTTATATAATTTTGCTAATATAAAACATTAACATTAACTTAATGTTTTAGTTTTTGTCAAATGAAAAAAGTTTTTCTTTTTATAACAATTCTTTTTACAGCTGAGAAAATCTCATTTCCAAGGTTTCATTTCTTTCCCACTGCATCTTCCAGACACATTTATATGATTAAAAGTAAATAAAAGTAAAGTATAAAGTACACAAAGCAACTGATGGATGCAACAACTGTGTTTTACTGCGTAAACTAAGTGTAATATTTATTTTGGGAAATCCAGGGCTCGATATCGTAACGTAGCATGGGTTAAAAAGATGATCCTTATTCAGAATACAAGAACAGAACCAGAAAACGCAGAAACAAGACGCAGCACTTAAAGAGACGAACTGCATTATAAGACTTCGCAAGCAGGTAGAGAAATCAGAGCGTATAAATAACTAAACTAATCGCAATGTAACACGGAACAGGTGAACACATTAGAGAAATCAATCTAGGACAGAAACCAAACACATGACATGAACTCAAAAATCTCTGATATTCTCCATTCTTATTGTTACATAGAGGTATAAAAAGCATCCTTAAATCCCAAGGACTTGAACTACAGTAAAATTTAAAAGGATATTTTACTTTTCTTGTCCAAGCCTTGAGTATTAACACACAAATGTATGAACTGTTACTTAATTTATAGCACCATATATTCCAGTTTGTGTTGCTTTGACGTATGAGCGCACTTCTGTGTAATTATGAGTCTGGCTTTTCTGAAGGGCGCTGTTCACCAAAATGAAGAGCAGCAGTTTTTTTCTTTTTTTTTTTAAGCTTGAGAAGGCCAGTGCCTTTCTAATGATGGATTAATGCGTCACTTTTCATTAGCATCTGTCTTTTTGAATGATGAAATAATTTTCTCTCTGTGTGTATGTGTGTGTGTGTGTGTGCTTTGTTTGAGTAGCAGTTAGTTAAAAAGTGAACTGCTTCTCTCCGAAAGGCTTTAGTTTCTTCAATCTGAAATGTAGTCTAGGATTTATATATACAGTTCTGAGAAAGTTTTTGAACGCTTTATAGGGATATGGAAGTTTTTGCATGAATAATTTAATAAAATGTTTGATCATGGACAATGGACTTTTACTTTCACCAATCAGAAAAGTAAAAAAATAAATAAATAAATAACTGATCCAAAGTTATAGTACTTGAATGTGAAGAGCTGGGTTTGTGTTTGAGTTGATTTCTCTCTCATCAAAACATCATCCGAATGTCATTATTAATCAGTTTGTGATCGCAGTAAAGTGGGTCGACATTTTATAAATAAATAAAGACATTTAATTGTTTGCAAATTCCCGAACGAAACGCTATGAGACGTGCTGGTACAGGACGTAACTTCAGGGTGGTAACAGTAACTCCGCATCATCATCATCTTCACACCACCTCATAACTGATCCTTTTTCCTTAAAACAGCATGCTGCCAAGTGTGTTACTCCTTGTAAAGCCCTTTGTAAAAACCATTACTAGTTTGGTTGCAGGTCACTGATGTTTATTTGGCATGAAGCCAAAAAATAACTCCGTTATAATTGCTTTGCAAAAGAAAGTGAAGGTTAACATCGCTCATTGTTTGTTGTTTGCATGTGGATTTTATTAAGTGTGACGTTCTCTTTTACAAACTGTGAAAGACATGGGACACTAATTTGTTCCTGTCCATCAAAGGTTTGTCGTTCTTCATCATGACCTTCACACTCTCACATCCGCACTCTCGAATCTCCACTGCTGATAGGGTACTGACACTGAATGATGAGTGCGTGTGACGACATTTCACCCCAAATATTCTCACATATCCATTCAACTGTTGAAGGACGAGCCGCTCACTGTGACATTTTTATGTTCTTCATGCTCTGCATCTCAAAAATTATCCTAGATATGATGGAGAAATATAAATGACTAAAGGTGAATTAAGGTTTCATTTTATTACTACAACCCTTAAGATTTTATTATCATATTCATTGATTTAATTTAGACACCCTTTGTATGAAAATCTCAGATTTAAGAAAGTGTAGTTAACTGCCTATTCTCTTCAAACTGTAGTGCTTCTGTTTAGCAATAGCAACTCATTCAGTGAATTCAAGGCTTTTGGACTTTGAGTTGATTTGAATGCACTTGAGAGGCTTGACAAATTAGGTACACCAACCCAGCTCTAAAAGATCAACAGGCTCAGTTCACGACAAACACACATAACAATGCAGTGTCTTAAATGCAGCTCTAATAGACATGCAAAGTCCCAACATACATATTAGCAACATAAATACAATTATAGGCTCAGTTCTGGATAGATACACCCTTTACCAAGTCATATCTAACTCAAATTGTATTCTAAAGGCCTGACTATGGTGTAGTACACATATTAGTGACTCAAACACAGCTAGCAAATAGGGAGACAATGGCCCAACATAGATATTAGCAGCACAAATGCAACACAAATACAGTTATAGGCTCAATTCAGAAGAGATACATACTTTACCAACTCATATCTAACTTAAATTGTGTTCCATAGGCCTCCTTTTTGCTTAGCATACATATTAGTGATTTGAACACAGCTCTAAAAGACATACAGCAGCCTGACGTACATATTAGCAGCGTAACTGCAATTCAAATACAAATCGAGAGGCTCTATTCGAGATAAACACACACTATAGCAACTCATATCCAACTCAAATTGAGTTTTAAAGGCCTCACAATGGTTTAGCACACATATCAGTGACTCAAACACAGCTCTAATAGACAGACAGTGGCCTGATGTACCTATTAACAGCACAAGTGCAACTCAAATACAGTTCTAGGGGCTCTATTCAAGATAAATACACACTTGAGCAACTCATATTCAACTCACATTGAGTTCCAAAGGCCTTACTATGATTTAGCATACATATTAATGACACAAACACAGTACTACTAGTAATACAACAACCCAACATAAATATTAGCAGCACAAATTCAACACACATACAGTTCCAGAGGCTCAATTCAGAGTAAATATGCATTGTAGCAACTTATATCAACTCAAATTGAGTTCTAAAGGTATACTATGGTTTAGCACACATATTAGCGACTTAAACACAGCTCTAATAGAGTTCCACATGCCTGTTTCAGGCTTAATCCACATATTATTGGCAAAAACATGTCTCAAATAGAGTTGAAACTCTGATTTAACACACGTATTAGCAGCTCAAAATAAAATTCCACAGGAAGGACTTACCCTAAATTCACACCAGGCACTTCTCATCTGCCAGGAGAAAGAGCAACAGAATTTAATCTGTTTTGGTAACTCCAGCATTGATTATCAGTTATGAGTATGTGAACTTGTTTTTGTTTTGAGAGAGACGTGAACTGTTTAATGTTTAATGGTTAATGGAATAAGCCTCGTTTGAGACAACCACATTCCCTTCAGCCAAGCCAATTGTCTCTCTCGTTTACTAATCACACTCACCTGTTGCTCATTATCCCCCTAGTTTTCTGCATAAATATCCCTCCATTTGTAACTCACCTTGCTACATAGGATTAAATAATAATCTGCCCTAAAAACCATAATCCACCATGATAGGTAGATTAAAAATTAACAAACATATTAGCAGCTAACATAGACTTTCTTCTCAGAGGTCCGAATTGTGCTTTACACTCATATTAGGAACTCAAATAGATAGACTCAGGTCTAGCTTAGGCTTTATAGACATATTAAAAGCATATACAATGTTTAGAGTTTCACATGCTTAACACACAACACGCTAGAGACTCAAAGAGTTTACACAAACTCTGGCTTACCACAGTTCTAAACTCAAATAGAGTCACATGTCAACCAATACACTTCAGGCAATAAACCAGCATGAGGTCGCAGGTGGAAGCTTTTACTAATTCATGCAGGTGAAGAACTGCACAGTGTTCTGTGCCCTCTATTAGCTCAGCAAGTGTGCACAGGTGGTGTTTGGGAGTGCATGTGTGGTATATGGTGTGTGTGTGTGTGTGTGTGTGTGTGTGTGTATGGTATGTGTGTGTTAAGAGTGTGCTTTGGCAAGCTTTTGCTAATTTGCCGTGTGGTAACAGATCCGCTCTCCAAATGTCCCACAAGATTCGTGCGACACGGCAGTGAGAGATGAGGAATATGCATAATTGTTTATGAATATGTATGATTGGTGTGATAAGACTATGTGATCAGATTGTTGAGCGTGGGTTTGACTAATATTCTAAAGATCCAGACCACACTCTATATCAAAGTATGATCTCAGGGCTGGGTTATCCATACCATATCCCGATTTCTGCAACACAACGATAGCTAGTGCTTTCTTTCCCCTGTTATCCAGACTACCAATAAAGGTAGATGTGTCCTCAAATTTTTGTGTGATGTCAATAACACTAAACTGGTGGAAAATTCAGTGATGAAACATCTTTTTTTCTTTGTGTAATGTCCTTGTAATGCCTTGCATGAAAGTATCCAGATGGAAATATTTCTCCAAACTAGGATAAGCAAGCACCACATGAACAAATTAGCATATGAATGTTGAACCTAAGTCAAAGAGGTATCAAGTCTTTGCCTTATGAATAGAATTTGTATTGTATCAGGGGAAAAACACTGAGGTTTACACCTCTAGTGGGGCAACAGGTAGTGTTGCTGCATCACAGATTCAGAGACCTGGGTTCCACCTTGAGCTTGGCTTACTGAGATCCGAAGTTTTCCATGTTCTCCTCTTGTCTGCATGGGTTTCCTCTGGGTTCTCAGGTTTCCTTCCAGCTCCCAGAAAAGTTAAATTTATTTATTTAAGTTATTATTATTATTATTATTATTATTATTTATTATTATTTATTTAAGCTACGGTGACTATGGTTCCACAGTGGGTAGTGTTGCCAGCTCCTGAGTACTGAGGTCATTTCTATACTTGTTCTCCGGTTTCCTCCCACTTCCCAAAGATGTGCCAATGGATTGGCTATGTTAAATTGTCCCCAGGGGTGAATCTGTGAGTCCATAGTGCCCTGCAATGGACTGGCATCCCATCCAGGGTGTATTCCTGCCCCTGTATCCACCTCGACCTTACTGAAGATGATAGTCCAGTTCACTTAAATGTTCAATATCTGGTCATGATGAACTCGTCTTCCAGTCTTGATCAATTTCAGTACTTCAAAGTTGATATTGAATTGATGATCTTTATTAAGGCACATTGAGTCCTTGAATTCCATATGGCCAGTTAGTGCGACATTGATATTCAGTTTCACTTGCCATGGAAGGACATTTGTTTGAGCATTCTGCTTCTGGACTACCAGATTCTCTCTTTCTCTTCCCTCTGGCTCTGTGTTTTGTCAGTTTGCTGCAATTCTTCATCGATCTTTTGGTTTGTCTTTCATACATTTTGGAGCTAGTTGACCTTCTTGACGTCCTCTGACTTTTTTTTTACAATAATTGCTGCCCAATGTGTCAGGCTTTTTTATTGCCAAAATGTTCAACTTAACTTGTCACATTCAACTCAACAGGAACAATCTAAAATGTTACCCCATCAAGAGGGCTATACTGTCTATAGTGTCTGTTTTATCCAAAAGCAGCATCTAGGGTTCCCGTATCTGTAGTTATGACCTTGTAAAGCTGTAGCTTAGTTGTTGAGGCTGAGCCATGATCCAGTAGAGTGTTCACACTGTATGTGTTTCACACATGGAACACATTCCTATATGATATGAGTCATTGCTCTCAGTCTATAATGTCTTATCTTCAGGCTTACAGCTGGGGGAGTGGAAAAAACACACAGGTATAATATTTAAGAAAGCAGTTTGAGTTAGGAAGTCATGACTGTTTTGATGATTTAACAATGGCTCTGGCTTCTCTAGTAAAAATGAGACATACTCATTATACACTCAATTTACTACCCATTTGTTTGAATAGTGCTTTCCTTTTTTATCCTTTTTTTCCATTCACTTGATTGGATTTTCTATTTAGGCTTTATTTTTATACACTGATTAGTGTTACAGTAATTTATATACAGTAATTTGGCATATTTTAACTTTTTTTTATTTAAAGTTATATATTTGGAACTTGTTCTAAAAAAATTACACAGACTTACTGAATGAATTATTATAAAGACCAAGAAGAGAAGCTTTTTTTTTTTTTTTTTACTCTTTATGCTTTAACAGGATATAGAAAATGACCATCAGAAACTTAAATACTAAAATTCACCTCCAGTCTTGGACTTAATGAAACAATGACAAAAAAGGGAACAAATATGGAAACTGGTCCAGGGGGGAAACACGAAACAGGTGCACACAATCAGGAAAACAAACCAATGATTGGATGGGGGTGAAGAAAACAATAGT
>CM040483.1:3456151-3483103 GCA_022758105.1 Pangasianodon gigas
GAATACTGAAGTGTAGGGAATACTGCAGTGTATGGAATACTGAAGTGTAGGGAATACTGCAGTGTATGGAATAACGAAGTGTACGGAATACTGAATGTAGGGAATACTGAAGTGTACAGAATACTGCAGTGTATGGAATACTGAAGTGTAGGGAATACTGCAGTGTATGGAATAACGAAGTGTACGGAATACTAAATGTAGGGAATACTGAATGCAGGGAATACTGAAGTGTAGGGAATACTGAAGTGTGCAGAATAATGAAGTGTATGGAATAATAAACATTTGGAATACTGAAGTGTACCGAATGCTGAAGTGTACGAATACAGAAGCTGATTTCCAGTTTGCACTCTTCAGATCTTGCATGTGTGCACACACACACACACACACACTGTAAGCAATCACACACAGCACTAGATGGTTCAGACCTGAATCTAACACACCTCATTTCATTTATTAGTGTTTAAATGCAAACTCCTGGACAACAGCATTGAAAAACTCTCAGCAAGAAGCAATAACAGGAAGTGTTTCCTCCTCACAGTGTCGCATCGCTGAGCTCAATTACACACGGCCCGGTCCCTTCAATTACATCTCACAAAGATCCATACACGACTGATGATGCCCGCCTCACTATCGCTTCTCACTTCAGCAGCAGACATTAATCTGCTCAGCTCGGATTGTAATCTAATCCATCACACGAGTCTGATCCAGAGAGCAGACCGGATCTGATATACGATACAGGAGTGTGTAAGCATTGTGATCTTTAAGTGTTAGCATCTGACTCGCTTTTACTAGTCGACCAGTAATTCAAAAAATACTGCACTTGTCCTCTTTTCCGTAGTTAAAGCAGAAACTGATTCAGGACATCGCAGTTATTCGTTTTTTTTTTTTTAATTAGTTGTGAATAAAGAACACATCAGCTCACACTTCCATTACACTTCCAGCTTCAGTGCTGCTTTAGACTACACTGTTAACACTGAAAATACATACATCAGTGCATTAAGAGTGCAAAAGATTACATCTGTGTCTCATGTTACACTGTTTTAAAGCCATTAGATGCTTAAACATAGAGCACTTAACTAGGGGTGTACATGGGGCCCCATGGACTGAACAAAAAGTCTTGGGAGTGGACAGTTTTTTACTCCATGCAGACGAGAGCTGGTGGTTTTTACTCTCATGCAGGTGGGAGAGGGCACTTTCTGCTCTCATACGGGAGGTTTTTACTCTCATGTGGGTGGTTTTTACTGTCATGTGGGTGGCACCAAGCGGCTTCTACTCACATGTGGGCGGAACCGGGTGGTTTTTACTCATGTGGGTGGGAACCGGGTGTTTTTTACTCATGTGGGTGGTTTTTACTCTTTTGTGGGCAGTTTCCGCTCTCATGTGGGCGGGAACAAGGTGTTTTTTTTATTCTCATGTGGGTGGTTTTTACTTTCATGTGGGTGGTTTTTACTCTTATGTGGGCGGGACCGGGTGTTTTTTACTCAAGTGAGTGGCACCAAGTGGTTTTTATTCTCATGTGGGAAGGTTTTACTGTCACGTGGGTGGTTTCTGCTCTCATGTGGGTGGGACGGGTGTTTTTTTATTCTCATGTGGGTGGTTTTTACCCTTGTGGGCAATTTTTGCTCTCATGTGGGCGATTTTTACACTCATGTATGTAATTTATACTCTTATGTGGGTGGTTTTTACTCTTATGTGGGCGGGACCGGGTGGTTTTTACTCATGTGAGTGGCACCAAGTGGTTTTTATTCTCATGTGGGAAAGTTTTACTGTCATGTGGGTGGTTTCTGCTCTCATGTGGGTCGGACGGGTGTTTTTTTATTTTCATGTGGGTGGTTTTTACTCTTGTGGGCAATTTTTGCTCTCACGTGGGCGATTTTTACACTCATGTAGGTGATTTTTACACTCATGTAAGTGATTTTTACTCTCATGTAAGTGATTTTTACTGTCATGTGGGTGGTTTCCACTCTCATGTGGGCGGGATGAGTGTTTTTTTAATTCTCGTGTGGGTGGTTTTTACCCTTATGTGGGTGGTTTTTACCCTTATGTGGGCGGGACCGGGTGGTTTTTACTCATGTGAGTGGCACCAAGTGGTTTTTATTCTTATGTGGGAAGGTTTTACTGTCATGTGGGTGGTTTCAGCTCTCATGTGGGTGAGACGGGTGTTTTTTTATTCTCATGTGGGTGGTTTTTACCCTTGTGGGCAATTTTTGCTTTCGCGTGGGCGATTTTTACACTCATGTAGGCGATTTTTACTCTCATGTGGGTGGGAGCAGGTGTTTTTTTACTCCCTTGTAGGAGATTTTTACTCTTATGTGGGTGTTTTTTTGTTTACTCTCATGCAGAATGTTTGACTTTGACTAGACCTCATAACTTCCGACCCCTTAACTCAAAATTCCTACTCGGAAAATCGGGAAGATCTCCTCAACTCCGAGTTCAGCACGTGATATCAAATCAACATGGCTGCTCACAGCATCAGCAGTAAACAAAGTAGCTTCTTTTTACTTTATACTGTATATACAAGTATTTGCTTTAGATCAATCACCTTATAGACACATTCGCTTGTTAAACACTGACTCTACAATTCACTGATTTGATGAGGAAAATATGCATCACTCATCACGTTTAGCTGGAGAGCTTGTTGCTAAAAAAAAAGATAAACATGGAAGCATCCATGTTTTTTTTCCCACTTTGTAGCTCAAAATGACCTAATTCCGATTTCCCACTTCCGAATTCATCCGATCGCAGCTTTAATCTCATGCGTTGTGGAAGTGGATGGTTTTTATTCCGTGTTTGGACTGTGATCATGAATCTTAAGAAAAAAAAACCACTATGAAATGAATCCGCTGCTGGAGCGCAGAGTTTCATGTTCACACAATCTTATTAAAGCAAAGCAATGACGAATGACTCTCTCACCACATCTGTAATTCTGTTAATAAAAATCTCTTTTGTTCTCTCTTTTTTTTTTTCATGTGCTGCTGCGATCCTCATTTCTGCATCGGTGCCATTATAGGTGAGTCAGTCTCTCTCTCTCTTTCTCTCTCTTTCTCTCTCTCTCTTTCTTTCTTGTGCAGGATTCTTTTTTTTTAGCTATCATTAACACCGTTCTTACATTTTCATACAAGTCGCTCGCACAAAGAAGAGTGAATTCTCTTTGTCTTTACAGAGCGGCTGTGTGTGAAACAATAACTCAATGTTCTCATTCCTTCTGTAATTGTATCATTTTTGTTGGAATTTATTTGTGTCTTTTGTGTTGGAATTTAACTCCAGTGACCTAAAATATCCCATCACTGGCAGAATAATCTGTACACAAATAATCACATCTGTGACCTTTGACCCTCTTCTGGCTGCCTCAGCCGGACTATCACAACAGTTTAGAATATTACTATATTCACACACACACACACAGACACACACACACTTCGCTGAAGGGAACGAGTATGGAGTTGTGTGTGTGTGTTGTGTATTATTGATTCTTCATTTCCTTGAACTTTAAATGACCCTGCAGTGTGGGTTTGTGCATGTGTGCATCTATGTATCTCTGCGTAGGAGTCTTTTGTTTTGTTTTCTATCTTTTTTGTCTTTTCTCTGTGTGTGTGTGTTTGTATCAGTCTGATTCTGACCGCAGGCTGAACCCATTACACTAATACGGAGTTGATTCTGCTGCTTCATTGCAAAAACTGAACACATGTCCTCTCAGTCAGTTTGCCCCCACAGTGCCCTGACACCCACACACCCCAGTGCATTATGGGATTGGTCCCTAATGCCCTGCGCTGTATCACAACTTTCCATCCAACTGTTTCACAAATGTTAAGCGTTTTTTTTTATTTTTTATATATATTTTGAAAAACTTGACAAAAGAAACTATGAATCATCAGCGTGTTTCCGTCAACTACTGGATGAGCAACAAGACATCATGAAGAGATGAACAGATTGTAAAGATCCAGGAGGTGTGGCCTGTCAATCAGTGTGAAATAGGTGTGGCCTCTGTCCCTGTTTTGTCCCAGTGAAGGAGGCGTGGCCTCTGTACCTGTTAATTTGAGCAAAGGAGGCATGACTTGTTAAGTTTACCTGTTAAGTTTAGTAAAGGAGGCGTTGTATCTGTTGAGTGATCTGTGCTTCTATGCATTCCAGTGAAAGAGGCGTGGCCTCTGTAGGCATCGCTGCCAAGTAGGTGTGGCCTCAGTGGTTTTTGAGTTGAATGAAGGAGTGGTCTTTATAAGGTATGTATAAAGTATGCCTGTCCATCACAGTGAAAAAGCAGAGGCCTCTGTGCCTATCAGTCTTGGTGAAGGAGGCGTGGCTTCTGTGCCTGTCAATCACAGTAAAGAAGGAGTAGCTTCTGTAGGTATCAGTGCCACTGAAGTAGGCGTGGCCTGGTAAGTTAAATAAAGGAGGTGTGGCTTGTGTGCCTGTCTATTACAGAGAAAATAGTGTGGCCTCTGCACTTGTCAGTCCCACTGAAGGAGGTGTGGCCAACCTCAGTGAAGGACATGTGGCCTTACTGCTTGTCAATCAATATGAAGGAGGCGTGATCTCTGTGTCTGTCAATCACAGTGATGGTGTGACCTGTGTGCCTGTCATTGTTAGTAAAGGAGGCGTGGCCTCTGTAGGTATCACCATTCAGTGCCTGTTGAGTGAAAGAAGTGTGTGTCCTTCAGTTCCAATAGCAGAGGCGGGGCCTCTGTGTCTGTCAGTCACAGTGAAGGGGCGTGGCCTTCGAATGACCGTGTCACTATTTATTTCAAAAATCTTTATCCATCCACCATCTTTTCCACTTAAGCAAAGTGTGTTAGTAATACTGTGTGTCTCTTTTCTTTTTCTTCGTGTGTGTGTGTGTGTGTGTGTGTGAGGCTTACTGAAGGGTTATTTACATGGAGAGTAGTGTAAGTGTATCCATGTGTGTGTGTGTGTGTGTGTGTATGTATGCTGATGAACTCCACTGCTACATGAATACAGAGCCAGTGTGTTGGGTCTGTGTCTGATGGAGCGTAGTGTGTGTGTGTGTGTGTGTGTGTGTGTGTGTGTGTGTGTGTGTGATTGAAATGGAGTGGTGTAATCTCCGAGCAATGCTGAGTGATGGGAGTGGAGGATCATCTCGAGTGCCATTCACTCCTCTGACTGCTCTTCACTCAGACCTCTCTCTGCATCTTTTCATTCATCTCTTCTCCCTCACTCTCTTATTCACTGTCTGTCTCTCTCCGTTTATCCTCTTTCTCTGTCTCTCCTCTTTCTATCTCTTTCTCTCTCCCTGCATTCTCTTCTGTCTTTCTCTACTTTTTCTGTCTCTCCCTCCATTTCTCTGTTTCTCTCTCTGTCATCTTTCTCTCACTCTCCATTTATCTCTCTTCATTCTCTTCTTTCTGTCTTTTGTTCTTTATTTATTTATATCTAATGTATATCATTTTCATGAATTTAATCCTTATGTCTTTTTTTTATTATCTTATTTTTATTTCATTTCTTTCTATGATTACATCCTCTTTCATTTCTCGTTTTTCTTTCTTTCTTTTTCTTTCTTTCTTTCTTTCTTTCTCATACAATTGTGCAAATTCTTAAAACATAGACAACACTGCCTTAATTCATATCAACTAGACTCTAGACTCCAGTAGGATGCTGTCTCTGTGTGTGTGTGTGTGTGTGTGTATTAGAGGAGGAAATGGCTCTGTATGTGTGTGTGACTGTACATTGATCGAGACAAACCATGTGTAAAACCATTAAGAAGGCTTAACACAAAGCAAGCCGTGTGTGTGTGTGTGTGTGTGTGTGTAACCTCACTGACCAGAAGGTATTCTACAGACACTGGGCTTATACAAGCATGATCAATGAGTGTGTTGTGAAGGAGGTGTGGAGTTGATGGATGTGCTGGTGTGTGTTTGTGTGTGTGTGTGTGATCTTCTATTAGCTGCAGTGTTAAACACTACACACCTAATACATTTATCTCTCTCTTTTATATAGAATAATAAACACTACACACTCTGTTTACTCCTCGAATTCTTTCTGTTATATTACAAATAATTCCAAGACCTTTAATTGTGTCCTTTTCTTGTTTTTTTTTAGCATTTCTAACTATATGTGAAAACGTGTATCGTGCGTTACTCACAGTAGGATGTGTGTAAGTGTGTAAACTCAGCAAATCCAATAATCATCAATATTCCAGGCGAGGGTCAGAGAACAGGCGGACGGCATCAAATAGGAATACTCCATGATCCGAAATCAAAACCAGACCAACCAGGAAACAGGAAAAGACCGAACAGAATGTAATCGATATAAAAAGATTTCGCAAATAGACGAAGACACAACAGGGGATAGAGAGCCAATCTTAATAACAAGCTTAACACAGAACAGGTGAACACAGTCAGGTAACACACCAATGACACTGACAGTCCTGAGAACTGGAAGTTTCCAAGAGCACTTGAACTTGGGTGTGTGTGTGTGTGTGAGTGTGTGTTTAGATATATAAGTATTTAGGTGCGTGGCTTTAGAGTGACCTTTTTGTTTTTACAAATTACAACTATGATACATATATATATATATATATATATATATATATATATATATATGTTGAAATGAATATATACAAAATTCCAAAGACACTTTTATGTTTTTGTGACATTTTCAGCTACACATTTCCTTCTTAACAAAACATTCAGGCTAATTTATAGCTACGTTTTAAAAGGACGCACGAATGAAATTGTTCTCACTTTCATTGACATGGCAGGAACACACAAGTTATTGATGTCTAAATTTGTAATAAGGGGCGGAGTTAGAGTTTATACTTTTTTTTCTTACAAAGTCGTTTGTAAGAAATCTAACAAAATCACTTTCACAGCAGGATTTCTCACATTTTTCACTGTGAGACTGCTGTAGGTTTCTATGTATCGTGTTCGCACTCAGCACAAATGAATCAAAGGAATCAAAATTCAGCTCACACTACTGCGTCACAAAAGATTGATCTGGATAATCCACCATTTACTGAACAGATAAACATCAGGGCGGAGGCTTTATCATTGCTGGCTTTATTTAAATCAGGATGTAGCAGCGTGAAACGAGAAAACAGTCGATTTCTCATTGCTTTTAAACGCATACACTCGTGACTTGTTCATGGGAACAAAGCTGTTTTAGATGTAAATGATCTATTAAATTAAACAGTCAGTTCAATTCTGTCTTCTGCTTGCTCTCTTTCTCTTTGTGTGTGTGTGTGTGTCTGTGTGTGTGTGTGCGTGCTAGAGCAAGTATAATGTTATATTCAGTGAGGTCATTCAAGCACTAAGTCATTTCAAAGATACGGTAGATCGTGTAGAATAATTCTCCCTGCTCCACAATTACAGAGGCACCTACCCATGACTGAGAGTGTGTATATGCGTGACAGTGTGTGTGTATGTGTGAATGCGTGTGCGTGTGTGTGTGTGTGTGTGTGTGTGTGAGAACAGGCAAGCTGTTTAAGACTCGGGAAGCAATTACACTGAGCAATTGTTTCCACCGACTTGCCAAAAAACGCCGAAAGGATTGTGGCAGCATTTATTTGAAATGAGAAACGCTTAATTAAATTAAATTACTCTTTAATGCATTTCACCGAGGCAGAGAACATGCACGCCTGGTATATGATGCACATATTCCATAGTGAGTAGATGATTAGAGTATATATACTGTATACATGGTATAAATAAACAATGACAAAATGTAAATTTCATAATTTTTATAGAGAAATAATTACACTGAAATTTTTCAGCTGGAATACACATCGACAGCAGAGTTTTGTCTGATATCACATATGATGATTTGGTGTTCATCCATGTTGTGATATATTAAGACTTTTTTTTTTTCAGTTTGATATTTCACTCAAAAGGTTAGCAGGATTACTCAATGATAACAGCTCTATTTCAGACGTGATATGAGGCCTATTTGGCAGGAAGACAGAAGCAGAAAGCAGGGGAAATGTCATGCGTCTGTCTGGCTGAGCTACAGATATTCTTCTTGTGATTTATCTGGTCTGTGTGAACTCGCACTGCCTATGCAGATCTGACTCAAGATGTTTTCAGGCCTCTTACACTCTTTTCCCTTTATTTTAGCCAGTGAGGTGTTTCATCTCTGCTCATTTACGTGATGTTCATTAGGGCTGTGGTTCTCTTCTTCAATCTGATGTCTAAACAGTTCATTTAAAGCAGCCAGTGATCCAATACAACACGCTGTGATATGATGAGGCCACGCCTTCTTTGCTATGATTGACAGACATACAGGACACTCCTTTTTCACTGAGCCTCAACCCCTTGACCATGACTGACAAGATCTGAAACCATGTACAGAGGCCACACTTCCTTCAGTGAGATTCTCAGGTACAGAGGCCACACCTCCTTCAGTGAGACTCTCAGGTACAGAGGCCACACCTCCTTCACTGAGACTCTCAGGTACAGAGGCCACACCTCTTTCACTGAGACTCTCAGGTACAGAGGCCACACCTCCTTCACTGAGACTCTCAGGTACAGAGGCCACACCTCCTTCACTGAGACTCTCAGGTACAGAGGCCACACCTCTTTCACTGAGACTCTCAGGTACAGAGGCCACACCTCCTTCACTGAGACTCTCAGGTACAGAGGCCACACCTCTTTCACTGAGACTCTCAGGTACAGAGGTCACACTTCCTTCAGTGAGATTCTCAGGTACAGAGGCCACACCTCCTTCACTGAGACTCATATGTTCAGAGGCCACACCTCCTTAACTGAGACTTATGTACAGAGGCCACACCTCCTTCACTGAGACGGACAGATACAGAGGCCAGGGTGGTAACAGTAACTCTGCTTCATGACACCATCCTGTTTTTGATTATTTTCCTATAACCGCACACCCTCAATGTGTTTTATTCCTTATATATTCATAAATTTGGTAATTGTTGGCATTAATATGCATATAATCATAAGCTGATTTTTGATTAAATAGTATCTTTTTCCATGCAGAGCTAACTTTTGGAAGTTTTGACGTTTGCTATTTTTAAATGTTTATCTGCTTGGTCTGTAGAGACTCCTAAACCAATCTGCACCCACATCACTGTGTATTCGGTGCATTCAGAGTATTTTGTAGGCTGTCTGCTTCTCCAAACCCAGCGGGCCGCAGATATTTCTCTGAACAACAGAAACCCATTTGCAACCTTTTAAAAGCAACTCCAGCAGGACCGCCGAAGCCCTTGTGCGTCCTCGGAGCATTCGCAGCAATGCAGGCACACATTTCGGCTAGAAAGCTTGCATTCGCCAGTGTGTGTGTCGTGAAATAAGGCGATGTCTTTTTTTTTCTTGGTGCTATGGACATATTTTTCTTCTGTGCTTTAGATGTGGAAGAAAGGAATCACAGGTTTTTGCATCAAAATAAATATGAATGGGAAAGCAGAGTTCCTGAAAGGAGATTAGATCTTGATGGGTGTGTGTGTGTGTGTGTGTGAATCAGGTCTGCTTGACCAGCTCAGGTTCCAAATTCAGATTCTGTATTGTCTTCTTTATTATAATCAATGTAGCTTATCACTTGCTTACATACTGATAACAAACCTACATAACCATTTATAAAGGCTTATTCCAAACTGTGTCAGCTGACATAAAGGCTTCTTTCATCAGTTTTGTTTTGTCATAACACTGGAATCAGGTGACATTAATGACATAAGGGTGAAGTCAAACTTAGCTCTGTCATTATGTCGTCATGACATATATGTAATATGTATGAAATTTGGGGAAATTCTACATAGGTTTATGTAAATTATGTCTACATAATGTTGTTATAGTGTCATGATTGTCACTGTTACAACTGTATGTCAGTTGTCATGATGTTTTAAGTAATTACAGTCTGGAAAGTCTCAAACTACTTGAGTCAAGCGACACTGATGACATAAGCTTGATATCTATGTCATTACATGCATATCTGTATATGTCTCTGTCATTATGTTCTCATGACATTGTCATAAGTATTCATAAAAAAGCTTGTAAGCAGAAATTTGCAACTCAAAAACACTACATAACACTGTTATAACCTTATGTCAGTTGTCATGATGTTATAACATATATCAGCCTGGAAAGTGTGTTAACATTTGAGTCAAGTGACATTGATGACATAAGTTTGACAAAGTTGTGTTTATGACACTTTCCAGGCTGACATACGTTATAAAATCTGATTTAGCTTAATTTACTAAAGATTTGAGTAATGTGACTAAATTTAGGGTATGTTGTCATGACGTTGTCATAAGAAGAAATAGGAAACAGAAATTCTGCATCGCTTTTTTTTCCTCATGACAGTCACTGTTTATGTCATGTTATGTCACCTTATGTCAGATGTCATATAGCCTTACGAACACTACTTCTAAGCAATATTACCTGATTCTGTATGAGCTAACAGACACCAACAATTAGCTCGTGTCTCTCTGATCGACAGGGGAGAGGGTGGAGAGGGTAATGCCATCCCTTCCATCCTCAGATCAGGATAAATAATTCTCTCGTGGATTCCCGGCCACACATGGTTGCAGCATCACTGAGCACGAATAGTCACTTTTAATAAAACTGGACCGGGCCTGAAATGAGCATCAATAACCCCCAAGTCCATTTGCATCGAGTTCTTGGGGAAGTGTTGAATTTTCTCGGACCAAATTGAAATTGATGATAGTAATTATCCTAATGGCAGCAGGTTACAACTTTAAGGTGTGTTAGCATGACCATTAACCCGACAGCTTCCTAATGAGACGCTCAATAACTCAATATTAAAGTGGAAGGGCTGTCTGAATGCATCCAAACTGTTTATTCTTGCCTGGTTGGACGACCTTCTACCTTACACCTTAAATTTTGTCAGAAAAAAATAAAATTCTAGCTAAAAAAGCCTAGCTAGATAATATAATATTGGCCTAGCATCCTGTTTAGATCAGATTTATTGTTATCAGTAATGCACTTGAAATAGTCTTCACTGTCACTTTTGAAGGCAGAAAATCAGGAGATTTTGAGCTGCTCGTGTGACTTGACAGCCACAGTTAAAGTGTTAAAGTCGGACATCACATCACGTATTGGTGAACGTCCCAAAAATCGTCACATTATTATTTTTCATTACATTGCAACATTGGAATATTGGCAATTCTTCATGACGGAAATCTCCTCATATTTGCTCACCAAGACAAATTTTTCACCAACACTTTGTTCTCCATGTTTGTTTTTCTTACTTGAGCTCCAATTTGCGACTTGATTGGTCCATGCTAAAAAAAATAAATAATAATAATAATAAAAGAAACACTTGATGTCACGTCTGGGTCCGGAAGAAAAAACAGAGCTGGTTATGTTACTGAGAACCTGCAAAGCGTAAACTTTTTCCCGTGTTGTAAAAATTTCAGTTTCAGCTTTACCTCTGAATGACACTGGAGATTCCTTCCATAAAAGTTAAATAAACATCTTTTTATAGAAATCTTTCATTGTTAAATAACACTGTTTTTTTTTAAATCGGTAAAAATCTGTTTTTTAATTATTAGTTAGATGATTAGATGATGAAGAGCATCTGCCATACAAGTCCCTGTGTCAGTTGTTACTACTGCTACTGTTACTACACTTTTGTCAGAGTTGCAGTTATAGAAAAAGAATCAGCACCTTTTGACCAATCAGACTCGAGAATTCAACAGCACTGCGGTGTAACATGTTTTCACTCGGACAATGCAGGTGATGCTAACTTGGGATGGAGGGAGGAGGGGGGGATGGGTGTCACCGGAAGGTGCTAGCACTGCGGCATGGTGTCGTCTTTGGGGGGGAAGATGGATGAGGTGGAGTACCTTGACTTAGCACCAGGCCATTGCTGTTGCTTTGTTGCTGTTTTTATTTTTCTTCTTTGTTGGTGATATTTCTGATGCTTAAAGTTCACTCACTTCCGAGTGCTTTGAAAGTCATCAAACTGGGTTTTAGCTTCGGGCGTAGAGTGTGGAATATAGCTTAGGCTCGGATCTTTGGGGGATATCAGACGATGCTGAAGTTGTTTTCTGAAGCGGGTTTGATTAAGGAGCAGGATAGGATGGGATCCGTACTCGTTGCTTTAATTAGCTCTTCTCTGATGATGGTCTTATATGTTAATTATGTCTGAATTATGCTAGTCCATCAACCTATTCTCCACACTTTATAAAAATAATCCAGATCATTTAACCCTTTTGTGTCCAAACTTTCTACACAAAAAAGCCCAAAATCAAGTTTTTTTTGTGGAAGATAGACTCTAATGAATCCCCTAGCTTTACTTATTAAGTTTTTCATTGAAGATAGATGTTTTTACCTCCAAAATCAGTTGCATCATGCAATGCAACAGTTCTAACCTGCATACATTTTGTACACAAATTAATATTGTGTATAATTTTCATAAATCATCATTAAATATTTTGTGGTTTTTTTTACTCATACCACATGGACAGTCCATTTACTTATTAAAATAAGTGATATTTAGAAAAAAAATGTATAATGTAAAGAGGTAGGATACTCATCATGATATTTATTTTTGGGAAATCCAAAAATGGTAACCAATATCCGTAGCAAAAATTGGCAATGTTAGCAAAGGATAATCCATGATCAATGATGAAAAACACAAGCGAGGTGTCAAAACCAGGAAGTCCTGTACGTGGAACTAGAAAACTTGTTCTCCGTCCCAATTTGCCTACTATCTATCCTAAATAGTATCTGAGATTAGTGTGTCCCGAATCATAGTATGTTGAAATGAGTATCTCGAAGGTACCCGGATGGTCTACTATTTCCAGTAGATTTTCGAAGTGTGGCTCTATGGACACTTTTTTAGGTAATATTGCCCAAGGAGGAGGAGTTTTGCGACGGTTCGCTTTGCCCAATTCAACCTGCAAACATGGCGGACGAGCATCTGCATTTTAGAGAGGTGTAAATGAAATGTGGGAAAAAAATAAATCAAGGGAATAGTAAATTAAATTATATAATATAAATTATATAAGGAATAATAAATGAAGAAAAGCTAAAATGCAACGAGTTTGTTTACAGTGACAGTGTGCGTAACTAGGCAACAACGTTCTCTTCCATTACATGATGTGTTAGTATATCCCAGTACTTGCATACTCTTTTGCTACACACTCAAAAGTATGTACTTGTTCTTCACAAAAAAGAGTACATACTTTTAGTGCATAGTTAAAGTAGGTGAATTGGGACGCATCATTGGACTTAACAAGACAGCTAGAAAGGCAGCTAGACAGAGACTCAACATGGTAGAATTGGAGAAATTAATCAATGGCTGAACAGAGAACAGATGAATACAATCAGGAATTGTGCACAAGACAGGGGCGGAGACAAGACTCAAAATCAAAACAAATGATCAGAAATCCACTCAGAGCACAGTGCACAGTGCATGTGTTCTTTGTTTTCATTCAGTCTTGTCTCCGCCTCCTGTCTCATCATTGGTTTGTTTCTTGAGTGTGCCCACCTGTTCACTGTTTACTTCTTGATTCGTTCGCCTGTTTGTACCCTCCTGTGCCTTTGCGAAGTCTCGTTACTTGTTGTACCTTTCTAAACCTATTTTCTGCTTTAGCGTTTATGATCCTGCTCATATTTTCATTTCATGTTTTCGTTTGTTCTTATTTGACGTTGCCTACTTGCTGACGATATACAGAAAGCCCTGATTAAACAAGTAAGTAAGTAAACTTGCGTCCTGCCTCTAAGTACTGCACGTTACACAAATGCACATGGTCAGACACGAACACATGCATCCTCCTAATAATTTATGACTGACCATTCATCACAAAGACAGTAGGTTTGACCAGGATCAACCCCTACACATCGCTTCGGGAATACAAAGGCCATTTTAGGGAGTTCGCTGTGTGTTGTCTTGAATACTGTATGAAGTGATGAATAATAGAGAGGTCAATGTAGTCATTTAGAGGAGCAGAACTGGGCAAGCTCCAGCAAAAGAAGAGATCGATTTTTCCTTCATACTATTCTAACTGGCTCTCGACAGGAGCTTGGAAGCAAGGTGTCATGCCTCCTTTCAAATCTCTTCTTCACCTCATTCCAATCATTTTTGCTCAATGACAGGGCGAGAGGAAATCAATACTCTTCAAACCAGCAACAGAATAAATATTCAGCAGCACGGCAGAACATTAAACATTAATAAGCAGACGGAGAAAGCGAGAGAGAGACCTCAATTTGAACTCCACAAGGTAGACACATGAAGGTTCGCTGAGTTTTTGGCTCAGGTGTTTTCTCTCACTGGACTTTGAAGTCTTTTCAGATTTTTCTGAACGCTGATGAGTAGCATGAACACTGCCAGTACGGTTACCCCAAGATCTAGGCTAGTAGGGAAAAATTCAAACATGCTCATGCATTATTAGCATCAAATTGAATCATAGTGTGAACAAAGCAGTGGCTATAAAAAGGGTTCAGCCTAGATATAATGCAGTGCAGAATTATTGGCACCCTTCAGCAATAACACATGCAACTGGTGATATGTTAAACCTGACTTTTTCAAGTATTCGAGCATTAAAAGTTGCATTTATCTCTAAGAAAAACCCCTGCTTTCAAAATAAAGTCAGAAGGTGATTGGTCAGAAGGTGTTGATTAATTTTCTATAACTATTAACACCCCACAGTTCACTACTTTCCTATAGCAGCACATCCTGGAGTGTTTTATTCCTCTTATACAACAACAATTAGCCATTGATTCTCATTTTTTATTCATTAAAGAACAAAACATTGTACTTTTTATCCATTTACAGCTACATTTAATGTTGAGGAGTATCCATAAAACAAGTTAGTTCCTGTTATGACTAATTTTATAACAGGTATAAGCAGGCCACAGTTTTATAACAGGTATAAGCAGTCCTCACCAGCTTGTCATTTTTTTCTCTTTTGACGTTAATAAGACATTTTAAAAAATCATGTTACAGAGAAACCACAAAGTTCAAACTCTTCTGTCCTGAAGACTTTCTTGAAGCTCTGACACTGGAGACCAAAAATAAACATTTCCTTACAGAAAATTCATCATATCATCAATTACACACATTTTTAAAATATGTTTATTTGGCGTGTCCACCATATACCTGTGAATGAGCCGTTACTATAGAAACGATAACGTATTAGAGTAAGCCTATTGATATACACCTGTGATTTGCAGCTGCACTACTGTCAGAGTTGCTGTTATAGAAAATTAATCAACACCTTCTGACCAATCAGAATGGAGAATACAACAGCACTGTGGTATAAGGACCACTACTCAATACCAAGTTAAAATATATTACAACTGGAAGGTATTTAACCCCAGATCTTTAATTTATGAAGAGAAAACAATCCTTATAAGTGTGTTATTCAGTGTAACAAAGAGGATTACAGGATGAACAAATCTTCTGCTGAATGGCATAATAGCAGAAACAGATGTAGCTCACTTCACAGTGTCATTTAGAAAATGCAATCTAATCAGAAATGTTCCTCAAAGAGAGAGCCTTTTTTCCCTTCAGGCAGTCAATTTGAGTCCATTCAGAGATGTGTGGATGGTGGCAAACATCTCATTTTTTGTAATTATACACAAAGCGAACCAACAGAAGTGTGTAAAAGAGTCAGAATGAACAAATGTGCTCCAACCTGAATACCTTGGTTGCCAAAAACACAAACAAATGCATCATCCTGAGCCATTCAATAGTTTAGCCAGTGGTGAATTGAAGAAAACACGGAAATAAATACAATGTCAGGTTAGTTTGCACATCTCTAAGGCATGCATCATTCAAGGGAACGGCTTCTCTATCTAATTACTGCAGTCAGTGATGCCATTGTAGCCTGGTGATTTGATTTATATCGAGTTATACAAGGAATGGATTAGTGGCTTATAAAAAATGCATGATGTGCTGCCTCGCGAATGCTGCATTTGTCAGAGCTCTTTAAATGCCTTTACCACATTCCCGATGAGGCACCAAGGGAAAAAAAAACAACTAATTTCATTTTCCCACCAATTTTCCCACTTCCGCTTCACTTCACAGTCCGAGAACCAGAAAGCTGATTATAGCTATAGCTACAATTTGTATACTTCTACTTATGTATACTTATACTGTCTCACTGCTCAAGCTACAATATACTGTAGCTTGAGCAGTGAGACATTGCAACTTGCTAGTTACACGAATGGTTGTTGGGTGCAATGTTAATCTGAGGTCGAGGAAGAACAATGTCCAAACAGGTCAGCTTTAAAACACCTTGAATTCAAATTTCCACCAGTTAAACATAAGTTAAATCGTATGGCCAGTCCTAAAGTAATTAGTTGAAAATTAGAGCAGTGTAAAATTTTGGTTGCAACACAAACACTAGTAGTGTGTAAAACTCAAAACCATCACCAGCCAATCACAAAAATGATCCAACCTAAACAGCAAGTGCTACAACCATGATCAAAACACAGGGACGTGGTTAGCTTCCATCATTCTCAGTGCAACATTTACTTGCCTGCCTCTCGGGTTAGTCATTTTTACCAAAATCCGTGCTAGCATCTTAAGACTGTTTCAGCGTATTAGATAAACAATTGGTGGTCCTACAACTGAAGAATCAGGAAAGGCTGACTTCACATGCTGACTCTAACCATAACATTTTTGTATGTCTTGTATTTTCGTGTTTGATTTGTACGAATTGGGAAGTGGAGAGCATGTTGACCCAGAAGAAGTAGCAAGAAATGGCAAGGCTAAGTTAGCAAGGGTGTTTTCAGGACCATCAGTAGGAAGGGAAGGACATTCCTTTATTGATTCGACTTAATTAACTCATCGTAAATCTCGGGAACACCAGTTTCAATGTGGGAATACACCCTAATCCATTTCAGGGTGGAAGAACGTCCTAAAATTCCTCATTCGTAAATTTTGGTAACTGCAGGAAACACTCGAAGGAGGTTCTGGACAATTGCACACTGTCTGCTGTTAAATTTCATAGTTAGTGTTGTTCTCTTATTGCTGTTAGTTATGGAATTTCTGTCCAGTTTCTTTCTCTTTTAAATTTCATAGTTAGTGTTGTTCTCTTGTGCTACTGAGTGGGGCTTTTGCAGTAAATGTCTACAATTAAACAGCGAAGAAATGAACCTTTTCGTTTAAAGCCTGTCATTTGCCACATGATGCAAAGAGCTATGGCCTGTATTTTTAACACCACAGGTGCCACTATTTCTGGATACAGAGCACCTGGTGTGCATCAGTTCAGGCATATCTTAGAAATCTGCTCAGCATGGCTGCTTTAAGAACTGCTTTATGATACCGGAGTTGCCACGCTTGAAGAATCCATGGCCCTAGGTGATCACGGCTATAGCTCATGCAGCTGCAGATGATTTTCTCAGCCCGCAGTCCATCACCTGAATATGGATCACTTTATTCTAGTTCATGGTAGGACAGCAATAGCAGACATAAAGTTTTCTGTGTAGAACCTGCGAGTGGATTAAATATGTAACGTAATACTATGTACTTCACGGTACTCATCCAAAATGCACAGAAATGCAAAAAGAAGGATGGACTGATATAATAAAGATGTAGGGATTTCTAAAAATGCTAACCAACACCCTGTTCAATTCATAACATGATTAGAAATCTGGAACTCCAGGGTCCCCAGTTCGACCCTGGCCTCAGGGTTCTGTCATTTGTATGGGTTTCCTCTGGGTTCTCCGGTTTCCTCCCACCTCCCAACTAGGTGGATTGACAACTCTAAATTGGCCCTTGGTGTGAATGTGTGCACATGGTGATCTGTCTTTTACAGGGTGTGTTCCCACCTCACACCCAGAGTTCCCAGGATCGCCACTGGATTCACCTTGACCCTGACCAGGATAATGCACTTACTGAAGATACATTAATGAATGAATGAATGAATGAACCAGGCAAAATTTCTTCCTTTGTGACATGATGTATTTACTATTTAAAGTATATTAAACTTAGATATTATATACTATAATTTTGTTATTATTAATTTTCTTAAGAGAAGCAGTTTTGAAATAATGGACCAGGGGAAGACTGGTGTTTAATCCAGGGTGTATTCCCATCTCGTGCCCAGTTTTCCCGGAATAGGCTCCGGATCAACCACGACCCTAACCAGGACAAAAGCAGTTAGTGAAGATGGATGGATGGACCAGTTTAATGCATTATTCTTATTACACCATTAATGAGGCCTTGTGCTTTAAAGCTCAACTCTAATAGTTTTATTGTCAAGCTATTATTAGATTGTAGCCCCCATTTTGAAAACCTGTAGAAATGTTAACGTGTGTTTTATTCTATTCAAATGTTGGCGGTGCTATTCGTGTAGTTCGCTCATGCAGTTTAGAGCACCAGATTTTAGAAGCAAGCAGTTTAATTGTGAATGAGCAGTTTAATTGCGAACATGTGCTCACATTCAGTCAGTGTGAAGTGATGGCATGTAATGGAAATACAATGTCTTTTTTGAGTTGACATGTCAAATAAAATAAAATTAACGACCTCATCGCTGTCCAGGTATGATAAAAGGAGCGAAGAGGATGTGGGAGGTTAAAAACAAAATAAGGGAAGGTGTAGAGTGAGAGGGGACCCACAGGGAACATTATATAAGTGACAAAGAGAAATAAGTGAGGAGGAAAGCCGTGGGTCCTCCATAATGAAGAAATAATTAGATAGCAGAGTGAGAGATTTGGGTGAGATTAATGGTTTCTGTCATGTCGGTTATGAAAAAATGGATGGAATGGTCAGAGCAAATAAGGATAGGTAATATCTCTATTTTCTTTCTCTATCATCTCTTTTACTATTGTCTCTCACCTTTAACACTTGGATTTGTTACATCTTGCCTAAATTGCCTGTTATGATTGACATTTGGTATATATAGCTACATACATAATGCATAAGGAGCATCTTAGCAGGCTTTAGCCTTTGGTCAGATATTATGGTTGTTATGTAGGGTGCGTGTTCTCACAGCCTTCCCCATAATCCCCCTTTCATTTTGATTGCTCTAGCCACCCTCTGACCTGTAATACCATTCTTACTACACTTAGCAGCAAAGAATGCATGCAGACGTCTTTTCTGATTTATTATTAATGGACACCTGGGCCAGGAATTATCACTGTTCATGAAAAGATCACAAGCACAGGGAGAAAAAAGTAGTTCAAGTTTTCAGTAGCAGGCTGAAATATGTTCCCACTGTAAGAAAATGGATTGCACCGATATGATGCCAGTTGCAAATTTATAAGACCTTGAACAAACCACTTCTTATTGAAACGTAGATATGGTTAAAGGTAAGCTTTGAGGCGGGGCAGATGTAGCTTGCAACTATATTCATAAACAAGGACACACTTGCTGTATCATCGACGCAGAGTACTAAGGTACCATCCCCTTTACGCATAGGTACAATCTTCGCCTTTAAATCATTACACCACAACAGTGCTGAATTCTCGAATCTGATTGGTCAGAAGATGTTGGTTGATTGTCTATAAATGCAGCTCTGACAGTAGCTCCAGCTGTAATTTTATAAGTTTATATTAATGCAATACATTATGGTCTCTATAGTAGCAACTCATTCACAAAGACTTGATCACTAGCATGACAACATACACTACAATTACGTCACATGGTATGACGTGGTATTGGATGTTGGTATCTCAGTGTTTTTACGAGTACAATTATGAGTAAATGAGCATAGTATTGGGCCAATGTTCAATAACAGCTGAAGGCCAAATGTTGAACTGAACCAGAATATTGTTGGAACTTAGGTCAGAAATGAGGCAGTATGGAAAGCTGGCAGCATGTCACTGAGAGTTTCTCAATTTCGGACAACTTTGCTTAATCTTTATTGCCATATTGTCCAGAGGGCAAAACTGTTGCTGTTTGTGTGAATTTATGCATTAGTGTTGATTATTTTTTCCTCTTCCTTCTTCTGAAAGCTGTCTCTGATCTCTTCTGACATGTGTGTGCATATCTGTGTGTGTGTGTTTGTGTGTGTGTGTGTATGTCCTTATAGATTTGATTACCAGGAGCTGCTACACAACTCAACTTTCTGCCTGGTGCCTCGTGGCCGGCGACTCGGGTCTTTCCGCTTTCTTGAAGCCCTGCAGGTAGGTGGCTGGACGTCGCCTTTGATAAAAATACCCTGAAGGTCCCAGACTCCCACCACACACCCATACTATGAGACTGGTTTCTATGGCAACTGGTATTGGCCTGGCGGGTTGGTGTTTTGTTGTTACAGAATGCTGATGTTTGGGTTATTGGTATTGACATCCTGTCTTCTTTCAGCTAAGAAAATTTCCCATTCTGTAATGAGAAAAGTATTATTTATATTCTCTGTCTCTCTCTCTCTCTTTTGTTCTCTTTAATGTAATCTTACGTTTTCTTTCTCACTTCTGCACATTTAACTTTCTCAGCTTTCAAACTCGAGTTCGAATTTAGAAACTTCCCCCAGAGTTTTGTATATTCTAAACAAACAGTAAATCTCTTCATTAACAGCCTGGAGTTCAGCTGCAACAGAAACAGCTTAGTAGAAATTAAGTTAAGCTTTACCCAGTGCATGAAGCAATGAAGAGAAATAGTCGCAGATATCATTCTAAATCAGGTTTTCCCTTATAAATTATTTATACCATAACCACACCGCGGTCGAATTCTCCATTCTGATTGGTCAGAGGGTGTTGATTAATTTTCTATAACAGCAACTCTGACTGTAGTTTCTGCTGCAATGCCAATCACGGGTTTATATCAATGCGCTCATTATAGGTTATTGTTTCTAGTACCAGTTCATACACAGGGACTCGATATGCCGAAGGAGATTACCATTTAGTTACCATTTATGGAAGGAGTCTCCAGTGTCAGCGCTTTGTGACAGTCTGTGGTAAAGCTGTACCTTTAAGTGTTCTACCACGAGAAAGTCTTTGTGATGAAGGGCTTGTCAATAACATGATAAAATTAACTTAAAGAGACATTAAAAAAAGAGAATGAACGACTGTTTATAGCTTCTATAACATAAGTGAGAACAGAAACTTGTTTCGCGGACGTTACACAACATTAAATGTAACTATAAATGGATAAAAAGTAAGACGTTGTTCTTAAACAAATGAAAAATTGCAATTGTTGGCAAATCAAATACTCCAGGATGCGCCGTTATAGGAAAATGATCAATTTTGGGATGGTAACAGTAACTTCGCTTCACATTGTTGTTTATTTTCCTATAACAGCATGACATGAAGTGTTTTATTCTTTACTTATTACATAAAATCAGTATTTCTTTTGGATTGAATCTCTGTATGATTAATCCAAAAGAAATCCAATATATTGTACACTAGATCATTTCTGCCTTGTGTGAATATAAATATAATCCTCTAGAAGTATGTATTTTAGTTCATTCTAACTGGATCTCTTGCATACATTTGAACTACAATGGACTTTTATGTCTATCTTTGAAAAGAGTTAACATGGTTTCACAAACGCAAATTCATGAACCTTTGCACAAGCTATTATTAGGTTAGTTTTTAGCATTTGTAGCTTTTCTGATGTTTTCATTTATGTGTAATCACTTTAAAAAATCATACAAGTGCTACAATTCCATATTTCTAGCTAAATAACTTATTACATGTAATAAGCACATTAACTAATATGTAATAACATATGTATTACATGTGTATTACATATGTATTACACATAAATAGGCTGGTTATTATATTTATCACTGTGATACATGTAATAACCAGCCCAATTATGTGTGTTAAATCTAGTCTATGCAATTGCCTACTATTTAATACCTTTAATACAAATTGGCTTGGATTTTCCACATTTTTATGGATTTTCTGATTTCATTTTAAAAACATTTGAACAAACACAATGGTTGGAGTTCATTTGATTGGCAAAGAAGGAATTTGAACAAAGTGTATAGCCCCATCCCTGACACTAAGGTTAATTTTCATAACATTTCAGATGAAATGAGTTGTATAATAATTGTTATGAATTTTGAACCATGTTTGTTTTTGAGAAGCTGGTCTCCTGTATGTATTAGCAAAAGCTTCTGACTTCACAGAACCCCAAAAAATGTGACTCCTGCATTCGTCAATGCACAAAGATACTAATTCACCGAATACACACACACACACACACACACTGCAATCCCAGTGCTCTCTGTCAGTAAACTTAGCGCTCACCCTCAGGCAGCCATCACGCTGTTTCAGCAAATCCTAAATTGAGCTGCGGATATTTATTTTAAAAACACAAGTTTTGTGAAATAAGCTCTATTGTACACCAAGTTGCCAGTTTATTAGTTAGATAACGAATAACACACTTAGTGTTGTGCTGTGGTAAAAAAACATATTTACAGAGTTACTGTTACTATCCCAAAGTTGATTATTTTCCTATAACAACAAGTGCTGAAATGTTTTATTCCTCATATATGACAGCAATTTATTAAAGAATGACGTTGTACTCTTGAATCATTACCCACTCCATAATCCCTCTTTCCTTCTCCCTATCTTTGCAGTATTTCCTACAATAGAAATGGTTCTGTACATCATAGACACACAGTCTGCACTTACACTTTGCCTTTGTTTGTAGAAATGTATTAGATGTAATTCAGATTATTTGCTATAAAATAAGATCTTGGTGGCTGTGGAGTGTTTTTTTTAACTCTGGCAACCCTGTCATTAACTGTCTTGTTCCTTCACTGAGCATGGGGCAGCGTGATTCCTGCCCCGGTGAGCGTCTGTTAACTCTTGTTGTATTTCCCAATTTCGAGGTGCAATAATGATGAAAAAAGTAGCTAAATGTAATAAGCAGAACATTGCCTTACTGTATATATGTTGATTAGCAATATTTTTTATTAATTAAAATATTTTTGGTGACTCAAAAGAAGTAATTAGCATTTCCACAGCATTAAAAATGTATGACGTTGTGAATGAGGACGTAACCTTTGTTAAATAGCTGATATAAATGGTTGGAAGAGCTATCACTAATGAGCTGTTCCTTTAGAAACAAATAACATATTATGTCTACTGGCGTTATAGAACTCTTTCTGGCCAATCAGAATTGAGAATACAACAGCGTCATGGTATAAATTATTATCTGTGTTTTTCACCTCACTTCAAACTGCGTATTTACAGTATCAAAGAAAATGTTTTTTACTCATTTTAAAGACAAATTCCTTCATAGACCTTGTTCATAAAATGACGTTGGATGTAAACATATCAAGTAAACCTTTAGTAAATCAGGATCTCAGTTTATATGCATGCATACAGCTAACTCCGCCCCTAGCTCTAACCTTAACCAATTATAACGTTCTACACGAGATGGAGTTTTCATTAATTCACCATTTTGCTTATGGAAAGAGTCCATTTTCCACTACAGAGTCCTAATAATGGCTGAACCAAAAAAGCATAGCTAACAAGTCACAAATTAGATCTTCCACTCCTCAAAGAGGATAAAGGGGACAAAAAGGCAAGTCGTGTTTGGAGACTCGATCCATTTTTTCTGATCTCTTTCCTCCTTTCATGTGTGAATCAGTGGCTTTCAGCGCCAGAGAAAGAGACATCAAAAAGCTTTTAGACGTGACAGGTTTCTGTCTTAGGAAACCTCTCGGACATTAGCGAGTCTGAGAGCTATAATAGAACACTGCTAATATATTATATTCCTATATAATACTACAGAATGGAAGGAAATAGGTATCTGTCTTTGTGAGTTCATCCACAAGAAATTTCAGTTATATTCATGAATGAGAAAACTAGAAAGGGAGCAAGAGACTTATAAAAAAAGACAGAAAATTTGCAAATAAACAGGAATAATATAAAGATCATTTAAAAAATCAATAATAATAATAATAATATGTATTTTTAATAATATTTTTAAAAATAAAAAATATATATTTTGTTAAAGAAATAAGGTGAAAGGGATAGATTTTTCCAGTTAATGATCATTTTCTGTTTTCACTGCAGTTAATTTTTTTTTAATAGAAACGTTCACAGATTAACAAAAAATCTGCAAAATCATTTAGATTGAAACCCCTTGTGCCAGCACTCTTGCCATATCGTTAAAATGTGCCATATCGTTAAAAGCGTATATGTGAGTGATGTTTCTATGTTACTACAGTGCTGTCAAAATGTATTTGCCCCATTCCAGATTTCTGATATTCTGATATTTGTGACTTCGAATGCTTTCTGATCTTGACACAAAATCTAAAATTAGGCAAAAAGAAACTGAGTAAAAAAAACAACTTTGTGTCTTTTTTACTGTCTTTTGACTTTAATAATATAATAATAATAATAATAATAATAATAATAATAATAATAATAGCTGATACATGATACATTTTACAATAATTAATATGTTTATATGTTTACTCAGGTTCATTTTGCTTAATATTACATTTTGCCTAAATATCTAAATATATCTTAACCAGGATTGAATCATTATTTTATTCCTAAATGTTTTTTTTTTATTTTGTTCCTAAAATGTGTCAAAGCATTTATGGTTATAAAATAATTGATGATATTTTACAACCTCAGTAAGGATCAGTACCAGCTTTAAAAGGTAATATATTCTCAGTATATTTTATGGTGTGAGGTTTACTTTGATTATCCCTAGTGAGTATCACTTGAAAGCTTTGTTCCATTTTTATTCCAGAATCCTTGATTCAGGGTTTTACTCACTCTTCTGAGATTTTATTCATGTTTCCTGTCTTAAAAGCAGAATTCACCGAGCAGCACTTTCACTGGTTTCCGCTCGGGGGGAAAACCTTGGTTCTGTTTTTCCTGTGATATCATTCGCATAAATGTATTATTGATCTTTTTTTTTTTTTTTAAAGAAATGAAATACTTAGGAGATGTTAAACTCCTATACTACAAACATGTCCCCATACTTTTTATTCATTTATACTTACACTTAATGTTGTGGAACAAACAAGTTCCTGTTCTCATTTACATTAAGCAGCTATAAACAGTCGTTAATGTTACTTGTCATGTAGCTTGTCATGTTACGCGTACACTCCTTTGTCCTGAAGATGACACTGGAGACTCCTTCTATAAATGTTAAATAAACGTCTCCTTATAGAAAACCTTGCCTCTAAATGAACACTTTTTTATTTGTTTGTTACTTTACACTATTCATTTAGTTCATTTAGAACTGAAGGAATCAACATCTTCTGACCAATCAGAATAGAGAATTCAACAACATCATTGTATAAACTGAAATAAAACTTTATGTGGTGATCCCTGAGTGGTACCATTTGTGTGTGTGTGTGTGTGTTTGTGTGTGTGTGTCCTATTTAGGCGGCGTGTATCCCTGTATTACTGAGTAACGGATGGGAGCTGCCTTTCTCTGAGGTCATCGACTGGAGTAAAGCTGCTATCATTGGAGATGAGAGATTACTACTGCAGGTACCACACACACACACACATCTCTCTTCTGTTATTTAGTCATGATTAAGATGTACTTTCTAAAAAAAAAAAATCTTGACAAAATTGCAAGTGTAAAATCTTTACATTTAACTTTTATTTTCATTTCATTCAAATTCTGTACAAACTGTAACTATAAAAACAAACCTCACCTCTAATCCTACATTCTTAGGGAACCATAGGCTAAATATAGAACTTTGTCAGTCTTTGGGAACTCTTTGAATTTGTATGTAGAATCCTACAACAGTGTGTTTCTCTGTGAGAAATTGTTCCTATTCGAACACTGTAGGAATCCAGGAACCTTTAACTATCCAAAAGAACCATGAAAATGAAAAAGTGTAAACAAACAATTCAAATAATTCTTACTAATAATGTGTTTTTTTTAATGACATAACACAAGAAATAATAAATAAAATACTGAAAAACTTTAATATTAAGCTTAAAGGTTCGTCAGTTTGTCCTTCTGGGAAAACCCTAATCTTTCACAGAAGGCTTCATGTAGAACCTCAAAGAACTTTCAAAGAAAGAGAGAGGTTAGTACACGTAAATCTAGAACCTTAAAATGTTCCTAGGCTCTAAGGCTCATCTCAAATGCTCAAGGCTCAAAGGGAGTCTTAAACTTTCTGTGTAGGAGTCTGAAAGCATGGTTTTCAGAGGGAGCACCTTTCAGAGAGTGCTCCAAGAAGAACCCCTTTAGGGTTCAAAGAAAAGGAAAAGATACAGAAAAGAAAAGGTATAGGGGTTTTTTTTTTGGTTTGTCCCTCCAGGGTAACCTAAAGGTTCTATGTAAAAGCCTACACAGTTGGGTTTCCCTTTCAGAGTTTAAGGTTAGACACTAATGACCAGAAGGCTCACAAAATGCGTGGCTTGAAATCACTTGTTAGTTGTGTCAAATAAAAGCGATTGCTAAAGGAATAAATGTAAATGTTAATTATGAGTGATACCCCCGAGTTGTTCAGTCTCCTCATCAAGGTGGACCTTTAAAATGAGAGCGAGTTATCAACCCTGGATAATAAAGCTCCAAATTGATTCTTCAGCCACGAGTAGTAAATTTCACACACATGTCACCGGTGTTCATTAAAGACCTGCTGTAAGATGTGGTATGGTATTTATGTTCGTTAATTACTAGGGTTATTAATGGCTGCTACCTGCCTGCCCTTTCCGAGCAAAGCCATTAATGTGCCGATCGCAGCGCTGCTGAAATATCACGGGCAAAATATCAGTAAAGAAGTGAAACCAGACTGTGGGGATTTTATATCAGGGGACACGAATGGAAATTGCCATTATTAATGACCCTAAGCCCTTAGGGCCACACACACACACACACACACACATAAACTGTTCTCTATGAAATTTTCCAGAGATTCAGTGTGGGTGGGGAGCTAGCAATTAATTATACCTAAAGTAACCTATATGTCATATTCCTTTAAACAATCATTAATAATCTGAGCAAAATTAAAAGGTTGAATCTCACTGACTAGGGAGAATTTTCACTCATAAACTGAGCCATTGTTGGTTTTATCCTTAAATTACATCCACAGTTTATAACATTTGCAAAAGATGATTGGCGTTTTGCTACTGCATATATATATATATATATATATATATATATATATATATATATATATATATATATATA